>CAUYON010190203.1:0-13854 GCA_963573935.1 Arctocebus calabarensis
GTCTTTATATAGTGATCAAGGAAATGCCATGAAGGATATCTGTAACAGTATGATCAAAATATTTCTGAATGTATATGAATCGTGCCCTGTGATTGCACCAATGTACATAATTATGATTCAATAAAATTATTAAAAAATATATATTGTTGGATTTGATTCAGGAAAATTGTGTTGAAAAGTTTTGCATCTAAGTTTTCACATTTACTGGCATAACACTGTCTATAATATCCTTTTATTATTCTTATAATACATTTTGAATCTTTATGCCACCACTCTTAATGTATAAACTGGTCACTTATATTACATATCTCCTCTTTTTCTTTTTTTACTAGCTGGTTGAATAAAGTATTACCAAATTCACTGCTCTCAAAGAACTATAAATTTTTGCCATTGAGTGTATCTATCACTTTTATGTTTTCTATTTCATTGATTTTTCCCATTATATTTATTATTTTCTTTATTTGTCTTACTTTGGTTTTAATTTCTTCTTAATTTCTCTAGCTCCTTAAACTGGAAATGTATTTCAGTGATTTGAGATAATTCTTTTCTAATATAGAAATTCATTGCTATAAAATTTCCTCATAAATATTGTTTTACCAAAATTCTGATACCTTGTGTTTTCATTTTTAGGTAGTTCATAGCCTATGATATCTTATTTTACTCAATGGTTATTTTGAAATGTATTATTTGGTTTCTAAATTTGAAGGAGTTCCATATATCTTTTTTTTTTTTTTTTGGCCGGGGCTGAGTTTGAAGCCACCACCTTCGGCATATGGGGCCAGCGCCTCACTCTATTGAGCCACATGTACCAGTCCAATCTTTGTTATTAATTTACAATATAATTTCATTGTGAGAATTGAGAGAAGTGATTCTCTCAAGAGAAGTAATTTTGTGTGTCTTGAATTTGCTTCAATTTTTGAGATTTGTTTTAAAACCTAAGATATAGTCTTTCTTCATAAATTGTTCATATATGTTTCCCAAGACTGTGTATTCTGCTCTTGTGTGGTGTTCTATAATTGTTAAGTCAAGTTGATTTATAGTCCTGTTCAAGATTAATATATCCATTATAGATTGTTATCTATAATGTTTTAGGATTAGCATGTTATACTATTCTCCATCCTTTTACTTTTAATCTGTTAGTTTTTATGTTTGAATTGCATATCTTATAAACAGCATGTATTTGAATCTCAGTTTCCACCTACTCAATCTGACAATTTTTGCCTTTTGATTTAGGTGTTTGGAACAATTGAATTTAAAATGATTTGGGGAGGGAATACTCATTTTGATTCTATTTACCTCATTTGTTATTTTACTATACAGAGCTCCTCTTTTTCTTATTTTGG
The DNA here is from genome assembly GCA_963573935.1 of Arctocebus calabarensis. Taxonomy (NCBI): domain Eukaryota; kingdom Metazoa; phylum Chordata; class Mammalia; order Primates; family Lorisidae; genus Arctocebus; species Arctocebus calabarensis. The sequence goes on from CAUYON010190203.1 coordinate 1,344, forward strand.
TGATTGTTTTGGAGTTTGTAGCATAAATAGTACATAGCACAATCTAAATTTCCATTATAACATTTTTCCTATAAGAAACTTAAAATAGTAAATTTCCATTTTTTCCTTATCACCCTTTTTTCTATTGGGATAATGCATTTTAATTATGCATGCATTATAAACTCAATGCAGTTATCATGGGTTTAAACATTTTATATTCTTTTAAAAATTAAATAATAAAAATCATATGTATTGATTTTTGAAAATGTAATTACTATTTCTTTTTTATTTTATTTTATTTTTTTAATTTTTATTAAATCATAATTGTATACATTAGTGCAATCATGGGGCACAATGTGCTGACTTCATATACAGTCTGAAATATTTTCATCAAACTGTTTAACATAGCCTTCATGGCATTTTCATAATCACTATATGTAGACTTTGGTATTCTACATTTAGTAAGTTTCACCTGTACCCGTCTAAGATGCACCATAGGTGTGATCCCACCAATCGCCTTCCCTCTACCCATTCTTCCCCCTCCTCTCTCTTGCCCTTTCCCCCATATTTTTGTGTTATAATTGGGTTTTCGCCTACATATGAAAGTTATAAATTAGCTTCAAATTAAGGCTGAGTACATTGGATATTTTTCTTCAATTCTTGAGCTACTTTCCTAAGAAGAATATGTTCCAGTTCTATCCATGTAAATATGAAAGAGGTAAAGTCTCCGTCTTTCTTTAAGACTGCCTAATATTCCATGGTATACATGTACCACAATTTATTAATCCATTCATGGGTCAATGGGCACTTGGGCTTCTTCCATGACTTAGCAATTATGTATTGGGCTGCAATAAACATTCTGGTACAGATGTCTTTATTATGATGTGATTTTTGGACTTCTGGATATATACCTAGTAAAGGAATTGTAGGATCGAATGGCAGGTCTAGTTTTAGATCTCTAAGTATTCTCCAAACATCTTTCCGAAAGAAACATATTAGTTTGCATTCCCACCAGCAGTGTAGCAGTGTTCCCTTTTCTCCACATCCACGTAACTTCTAGTTTTAATAGTTCCCTACCTTGGAACAGCTGTGCCCGGCTATCAGGGGCATCATAGACCAGATTCCTGCCAGGATACAAGTTTGATCAGGCATGTCTAACTAGTTCAATCTCCCTTTCCAAAGTGGAAGAAATTCATCTCTGGGTTTAAAACCAATTTTCTCACATTGCAGGTGTGGGTGTGACAAGGAGAGGGTTTTGTGGGGGCTTGTGTGTGTGAGAGTTGGTTTACTTCGCCCATTTGTCTTCATCAGCATTCTTTAACTGTTTGTTCAGCCTGGTCTCAGAGAAAGTTCATGGCAGTCTGGAATTCAACCTCAGGGCAAGGTTCTCCCCTGTTGCTGACACACTGCACAGCCAAATGCAACCAGAAGATACGGTTTTGAAATTTCTGAACCTGGGTCTTGGATGCATTCGGCTGTCTATACCGTGGCGGCTTCAGCACAGACACTTCAAACAAAATAATGGAGCCCCAAAGACAGAGCACGAAGACAGAGCTGCCATTGTCCTTGGGAAGATTCCACATCTCAGAAGACTATGGCTTTCTTCTTCCAAATCCTCTGGTAAGGACAGAGGCTCAGATCAGGTCAGAAATAAGTTTCTTGAGATGTTGGTTGGTTGTTTTTCTTTTTTTTTCTTCTTCTTCTTTTTTTTTTTTTGGTAAATTTATGGGTTATTAGGAGAGTTACAATACGAACACCAACCCAGAACAGGAGAAAGATGCTGATATGACATAAGGTTTTAATCACCAACTACAGCAGAGGCTATACGTGTGCTAGTTTCTTCTGCTGGATTGTCACGTAGGCCAGGAAAATTGTACCCAAATTTGTAGGTATCAAGAAAAAGAATGAACTTAAAGATAAATTATGTACACAAATATAGGGCCTGGTCATAGCACCATGGGGCTTCCCAAGTGTGTTCTGCTGTGTCATGCGAGGTGTTGGCCAGAAAAGGACCTCCACAGACATAGCTGGAACTTCTGTGTTACAAATTCTATCCCTTGCATGGGATATATGTTGTAATGCAAATTGCAACATGACGCAGCTTACTTATAAACTGCTCTTGAGTCACTACCCCTAACATTTTGGTGTCAATTATTTATTTTCATTTGCTGTCAAAGCAAAACAAGAGGACAGAGGGATCTTGGGTGCTTTCAGGGTGCTGGGAAGAATTTCTGAGAAGAAGAAAGAACTCAATAACAAACAGTACCTCTTTTTTGATTCTTAATTAGGGCTTAACCTGTAATTCAAATCTGTTTCATAAACTAGGCTTTATCAACAGTTTTTTTTTTTCACTGAATGTAGTCCAAGGCCTAGAATCTGCAAACCATCTGGTCTTAATTCCCTACTATTACATTTGGGGTAGCTAATGTCCAGAGGAAGCCACTTGTCCGAAGTCATTATTAGTGGCAAAAGTAGGGCTAATACTTAAAGACTCTGGACATCTTTTTCTATTATACCCTAAATAAGGGCCAAGGGCACAGAGTTCACAACCCAGGGAACTGGTGGTGCAGATGTTGCAAGGACATTAGAATAAACTCCTTGCCTTCCCCAAACAGTCTACTTTTCCATTTAACAATGAATAAAGAATGGTCTAGAATCCAATGAGCATTCACTGAGTACCCACTCTGATGCTTATTTATTTCTAAGTGTTATTGGAAACATATAAATGATGCAGAGAGCTAGTTGCTGCTTTCAAAGAGCTCTGCAGAGAGCTGTCAGCATTGAGCCAAGTCACAAATCTGCAAGGAACCTGGGCACTGGAAGCAGAGACACGGGTGCTGTGTGGAGCAGGGCCGTGGTCCAGACTACCCGACTGTGTACTCTGACACTGAGGACCAAGTGTCTCCATTGGCCAGCTACTGAATGGGGTCCTGAGATGAAAGACTTCCAGCTAAACTTGGAAAGTCCTGGGAAAACCAAAATGAGTCAGCCACCCTAATTTGCATGGAGTGGTTTCTGTGGCTTGGAGTGAACCACCAATGTCTGGCCCTCAGTTTTCAAATTTGTTGGATGGAATCTTGGGCCACCTCCATGAGGCTGCAGTACACAACCAACGGGAAGCACCTTGATAAATGCAGTGTGAGGCCTGGAAGGGGACCCCCTGAGTTCCAGTCCAGACTTGTTAGAAACCCCTTTCTGTTTCTTTTTTTTTTTTTTTTTTGAGACAGAATTTCACTTTGTCACCATTAGTAGAATGCTGTGGCATCACAGCTCACAGCACCTCAAACTCTTGGGCTCAAGTGATTCTCTTGCCTCAGCCTCCCAAGTAGCTGGGACTACAGGCCCCTTCCACAATGCCTGGCTATTTTTTGGTGGTAGTTGACATTGTTGTTTGGCAGGCCTGGGCTGGGTTTGAACCTGCCAGCCTCAGTGTATGTGGCCGGTGCTCTAACTGCTGAGCTACAGGTGCCAAGACAGAAATTCCATTTTTCACGCCTGTAATCTTTGGAAGACCAAGGCCTCAGGACTTGAGCTCAGGAGTTCAAGACCAGCCTGAGTTAGAGCAAGACCTGTCTCTACAAAAAATGGAAAAATTAGCCAGGCCTGGTGGCATGTGCCTGCAGTCCCAGCTCTGGGGAGGTTGAAGCAGGAGGATCTCTTGAGCTCTGGAGTTTGAGGTTGCTGTGAGCTGTGACGACACCTCTTCACTGTAGCTTGGGGGACAGAAGGAGACTGTGCCTCAGGCAAACAAACAGAGCCCTCCATTCTGGCTTAGCCTGTCACGCTCTCTTTAGGGTTAAATATGCACATTACGCTGGGGAGAGCTAGTGCCGCATAGTCGGACACGCAGGCAGGGCCAAGTTGGCCAGTTCCTCTCTTCGTTGTTCCCTTTTTTGTAAATATAGGAACTAGGTGAGAAACAGTAGCAGCATCAAGCTCCTGTAACCTTCTGACCCCTTAGAAGAAATTTCCATTCCCTGACAAAGTAGCTCGGCTCTGATACAGTCGTATTCCCAGGACCCTCAAAACGCAGCGTTCGGTTTCAGTTTTCATTTTCTTTCATTTGGTGAAAATATGACCCACTTCTGGGAAGAGGTGGGGAAGGGCTGCTCCGCAGATGAGGAGAGACCAGGCACGGTCGTCACCGGGCAGCGGTGTTGCAACCGGGGATTATGAAATCCGGGTCAGTGCCTCTGCCCATGTGTCCAGCCACCCGTCACCCTTGTTGATGACAGTGTGTTGAGTGGGCTTCCTTCCCTCAGGTCAGCTGGCCTCAGAGACGTTCTCTGCAATCTCTTTCAAAAGAAAGGCTTTTTTTGGTTTCTATTCTATAAAAAGTTGCTGAAAACCGTTGCTGGAAAAAAATGTGGTCAAGTTGGTAAATAACAAAGAAAAATCTGGTTTGGGGGGAAGCATCTGACTTGGTTTCAATTATGTTATCCCATTGTTTCAGGGTGGAAAATTTGTGCCTCACAGACTCACCTTTATCACCGTACCACAAAAATCTTGTCAGATCACGTCTTATGCGTGCGTGTGTGTGTGCACGCGTGTGTGTTTTGAGGGGAGGGGGATCATTTCTCTTTAGACATGAAAGTCACAAGGAAATTACCTTGGCAGGGAAGGAGGTGACCGCAGAAGCAGAGATCTTAGACAGCAGACTCTGGAACTGAGATTTAACGTTTCCGGGAGATGACTTGATGCCTCTGGCACACGAAGAGTCTCCTTGCAGAATGTGAAGTGTGTGGCGGTTCACAGGCTGCACTCCAAAATTCCTTGAGGAATGTTTTAAAAGTCCTGATGCTGGAGCTCCGCCGTATCAGCTCATTCTGAATGCCCAGCCGGACTGGCCTCCATGCTTGGAGGAGACCACTGCCCGGCCCGACTGGGAGAGAAACGGCGGAGCTGAAGGCGATGGCTGTGGGGTTAAAAGTACCGGGAAGGGACTGGGAGTAGTTTAAGTATAACAATAAAGGAAAGCGAAATTTTTAATGTACCATTGGGGCAGAAGAAAAGGCCTGCAAACAGCCAGGCCTCTCTGCAGGGCCAGCTTCCTTCCAAGGCACAGGGAAGGACCCTGACAGTTCCGTCTCCTGGGGCTCCAGGTATTTCTTGGTTTTGAGGCAACAGAGCTCTGCTTGCACCTTCGCATGGCCTGTGCATCTTGCCCCCAGACCCCCACCTCCGTCGGCGCCTTCTCTTAATAGGACACTTGTCTTTGGCTTTAGGGCCTGCTCTAATTCAGCATGACCTCATCAAGAAAGACCCTTTTATTCCAGAGGTCACATTCACAGTTTCTGAGCAGATTTGTCTGTGAGAGAGACAGAGATTCAGAGAGATACTGTTCAACCTGCCGCAGGTAGAGAGGAGAAAAGATGGCAGGCTCAAGGGGGGCAGGAACCTCAGCAATGGTAACTGAATGTGCTCTCCTGTCCTGAGGTCCCCACACCTGACACTGCAGGCATCAGAGGGAGGAGGGCGATGGCAGCTGAGAAGGCAGAAGACAAAATAGTCAAGAAGACGTGGGGACACAGTCAAGTACCACTGAGGGCATTTGCTGGTATGACGTTGCCTCCTGTTCACCAGTGTGACCTGTTGTCCTGAAGAAAACACACACATTATACCCTGTAAAATTGTAGCTCTGAGGTCAGAGCGTTGTGCCCAGCTCAAGGGATCCCCCACATAAATCTCCGAGAGACTAAATCCGATGCAAAAGCAAGAGGTTTATTCACAAGCCTGGGCTGGGGGCCTCTCACACCTGGTGCTGGGGGTTTTTAAGGGTACAGAAAGGAAAAAGGGAGGGGGTGTGGGGTGAGCTGATAGAGGTCTAGAGGACTGAGTAATACTTGTGCTTGGCTGGTCTGGGAAGGAGCTGCTATCACTCGGGGCCGGGGAGGGAGTAAGTTACTTAACGCTTTCGGCATGTAGCTGCATAGTGAAGGCTGAGGAATAAGATGGAGTTAATTTTGTTTTAATAAAATGGAGTCAGCTTGGTCTTTACAGTCCCCCCTTTCTCTGGTGTATAGAAGATCCAATCATGGGTCTTCTAGCTCTATGTCATTGCTAGTGATCTCAGTGCTGAGGGGGGTATACTGTGCCTGTAAAACCATTAATAGAATAGTATTTATTCTAGCTTGGATGAAAGCCAGTAACTTATTAATCTATGCAGGGGCTGAAAGTTAACAGCAGTAACAGGATTACAAGTGGGCCTGTTATGGTTGAAATTATGTCCTTGGCTGGTCTGGGAAGGAGCTGCTATCATTCAGGGCAGACACAAGGACGAGGGGCGGGGGAGGAAGTAAATTACTTAATGCTTTCGATATGTAACTGGTATGTAGCTGAGGAATAAGATGGAGTTAGTTTTAATAAAATGGAGTCAGCTTGGTCTTTACAAGAGGAAAGCCAAAACACGAAGGCAGCACATGAGCAAGGGGCAGGCAGCTGCATTAGCACATCTGAGCTCCAGCTGCAGCTCTGCTTTTTTATTTTAATTGATTGGGATTCATGGAGGGTACAAAGAATCAGGTTATACTGATTACATTGGTTAGATAAAGTCCCTTTTATACTTGTGACCCGACCCCAAGACCCGTGCCAAGACCTGTTAGATAAAGTCCCTCTTATACTTGTGACCCGACCCCAAGACCTGTGCCATACACCATGACCCTGAGCCCCTTCCTCCTCCTCTCTCCCTGCTCCCACATTCCCTACCCCCCCTTTTATTAGCTCATCTGCTGCCTTCATATTAGAATTCAGTACGTTGGATTCTTGCTTCTCCATTCTTACGATGCTTTACTAAGAAGAATGTGTTCCACCTCCATCCAGGTTAATACAGAAGGTATAAAGTCTCCATCTTTTTTAGTGGCTGAATAGTATTCCATGGTGTACACACACCACAGCTTATTAGTCTTTTCCTGGGTTGGTGGGCATTTAGGCTGTTTCCAAATTGTAAATTGAGCTACAGTAAACAGTTTAGTGTAAATGTCCTTATGATAAAAGGATTTTTTTTCTTCTGGGTAGATGCCCAGTAATGGGATTGCAGGATCAAATGGGAGGTCTAATTTCAGTTCTTTTAGCTTTGCTTTTAAGTAATGATGTGACCCTACTTACACGGGAAAGGACATTTTCTTCTGCATAAATTTGAAAGGATGGACTAGAACCTTGTTTCTGAAGTTGGGGATTGTGGTATATTCAGGGGGAGGAGAGGAGAAGCAAAGCTATATTCATAAATGTGCAAAAAATTTAACATTGTGATTTTAGTATCTGATGAGATATAAAAACAAAAATTTTATGTCATAGTGATGAGTGGCAGTTGAAGGATATTTTGATAACAAAAGACTTAAGTTTCTTTCTTCACTTTTCCCAACTAACATCTGTGGGTCCTTGGGAAATTACTCTCTGGAATTCATGAGATTTTCCTTCCAGACGAATCTCTGCATTACACTGGATAAGAAACTGTAGGTCGTCAATATGACGAATTCTGACTAATGGCATAGGCAAGTTCTGGAATAGGTAAACTGATCTGAGTTAGATTCCTAGTAAAGCTTCCAGTTTAAAAAAAATAAGTTATATTTAGTATTTTTGAACTTTATTTTGTTCATGAGACAATAATACTTCTCAAGCATGAGGTTTGAATGAGATTATCGAAATGAGTAGTTAATAACAATCAGGTATTGCTATGACCTCAAGCCCCTTATAATTTGAGGTCAGCTGCAGCCCGGAGTTTTATTGATAACATGATGAATTAGGTCAGACTGCACAGCCCAGATGGTCCAATCATGGTTAATTTGAAATACAGTATTTTATTCCATTTTATACCACAATTTTGCCAATATTTATCAAACCGTATGCCTTAATTTGATTTTGAAAAACATGATTAATATCTGGGCCTCTTTTAGCATCATCTCATGGCTCCATTATTAATAAAAATCTTTTATTTGCCTATCATCACAGGTTAATGAGAACCACAAATTGATAACCCATTGTTTGAAATTTTACTTTCCATTAATTTTTACTGGTTAATTATTATTATTGTTACTAGTAGTAGTATTTTTGAGACAGGGTCTCATTCTATTGTCCAGAGCTGGAGTATAGTGACCTCATCAAAGCTCACTGCAACCTCGAATTCCTGGGCTCAAGTGATCCTCCTGCCTCCAGTTCCCAAGAGCTGAGATTACAGGTGTGAGCCACTGCACCTGGACAGTTATTTTATTTCATTATTATTACTTAAAAATTGAAAAACTGCATTGGTTTCTTGGTCTAGGAGTATAATTCTCACTATGAGTGCCATAATTGAAACACTAATAAAGTATGGTGGCTTATCACTAGCCATTACATTTTTAGGAAAAAATGTTTTAAGTGTGAGTGTTTTATTATTAAGTTAGTAAAAGGATATTAAATAAAAATTTAAAAATTAGGGCAGCGCCTATGGCTCAGTGAGGGCACCAAACTCATATACTGACTGGCAGGTTCAAACCCGACCCTGGCCAAACTGCACCAAAAAATAGTGTAGGGCGGGCACCTGTAGTCCCAGCAACTCGAGAGGCTGAGGCAAGAGAATTGCTTAAGCCCAAGAGCTGAAGGTTGCTGTGAGTTGTGACACCACGGCACTCTACCAAGGGTGACAAAGTGAGACTCTGTCTCCAAAAAAAAAGAAAGAAAGAAAAAATTTAAAAATTAAGAGAATTATGAAACTAATTACTCTTAGCCCTACGACAGAATCAAAATGCTTTAGTGTTTGGAGATATTTATTTAGGAGTGTGTGTTTATCTGAATGCTTGTGTGTGTGGGTGTGTGTTTGTAAAGTTATAAACTTCTGATCCTATTATTTATTCAAACTCATATTTTGCTTTTTAAACTTAATACTGTAACATAAACTTTTGCAAGAAATGAATCAATCCTAATAAGAGGATGTTACTGATCACATCAAGTCCCATTCGTGGTCTTCACCAGGGCCCATGACGACTGCTGAACTCTTACCTTCAAGGTTGTAAAGACAACTTCAGAAGTGGAATACTTTGCTGGGGCTGCCATCAAAACCACAGAAAGAGTGGACTAAGCAGCAGAAATTTATTTTCTCATATAATAAGAAAAATGGAGGCTGGAGGCTTGGACATCAAGGTGTCCAAGTTCTTGGTTTCTTCCGAAGCCTCTCTCCTTGCCTTGAGAGGGCAGCTGCCTTCCCACTATGCCCTCATGATGTGTCCCTGCCTCTCTGTGCCGGCGCCAGGCAGTCTCGTGTGCTCAAATTCCCTCTTCTTATGAGGACACTAGTCAGACAGAGTTGGGGTTCACTCTGAAGGCCTCAGTTTAAGTTACTCATGTCTTTGAAGGTGCTACCTCCAAAAGCAGTTGCAGGCTAAGGCAGAACGGTTAGGGTGTGAGCATGTGAGCTCTGGAGGGACAGAGTTCTGCACAGAGCAGAGTCTGAAGCCAGAACAAAATATTTAGTCACCCCAGATCAGTGTGCCATGAGAGGATCTTAGGTGTGAAAATTTTTAATGATTATTAATTAAATTATTCTCGAAAGAATATGCTTTTTCTCTTTTCTTCGATCAACATAATTTAAGTGCACCATGGAAGTTTAATGAGATACAAAGGTAGAAACACTGTCCTAGATGGACTAATAATCTAGTACCAGTTAAGAATTATAGACTTTAATATTTGCCCGGTGCTTTTTTAAGACGAATGACTAAACTCTCACACGAGGTGCAGGGAGGGGGCAGAGAAAGCTGTCCATTCTGCTGAGAGCTGCCATCCACAGCTATCAAATCTATTTACCTTCCCCTCAAGGAGGAAAAATAAAGAAAATAAAAAGGAAACATAATCCTACACCAGGCAAATCCCTCCCTGCTCAGAAGGAATTTTGGCAAACCTTCATTACCACTTTACCATGTGCTCCAATGCAGGCACTTGTCAAAATACACTTTTCTAGGCTCAGCACCCATAGCTCAGTGGTTCGGGTGCCAGCCACATACACCGGGGCTGGCGGGTTCAAAGGCAGGCTGGGCCTGCTAAACAACAACAACAAATAGCCGGGCATTGTCGCAAGCACCTGTAGTCCCAGCTACTTGGGAGGCTGAGGCAAGAGAATTGCTTAAGTCCAAGAATTTGAGGTTGTTGTGAGCTGTGATGTCACAACACTTTACCAAGGGTGACAAAGTGAGACTCTGTCTCAAAACAAAAAATACTTTTCTAACCTTCCAAATTTCCCAGGTTTCATGCAGATATTTTTCTTTTTCTTTCTTTCTTTTTTTTTGAGACAGAGTCTCATTTTATTGCCCTCAGTAGAGTGCCGTGGCGTCACACAGCTCACAGCAACCTCCAACTCCTGGGCTTAGGCGATTCTCTTGCCTCAGCCTCCCGAGTAGCTGGGACTACAGGCACCTGTTTTTTTTTTGTTGGTGTTGTTGTACTTTGGCTGGGGCTGGGTTCGAACCCACCACCCTCGGTATATCGGGCCAGCACCTGGTTTCATGCACAATAATAACTTTCTAATATTAAAAAGCACCCATAGTAAAGCTCATGTTTGATTGATGTTTTCATATACTGTGGAATTCAGTTTGATGACATTTTATTTATGAAATCACCCTCTGGTAGTCATAAATATCAGCAGTATATAGTGGCCTTGGTTAGGGCTGTTATTTTTAGGACTTATTTAGAGATTGTGTTTTCTTCATAAGATGCATTAGATACCTTCTCAGCTTTTTCTGTGGTGTGAAACATACCATAGGCCTCATATTAGGTCATAGCTCTGTGGACTAGAGTCGATTTAGTTTTAATGAATTGGACAAAAGCTTGATAACTAGGATCTATAGAGAACTCAAATTAATCAACAAAAAGACCCAACAATCCCATACATCACTGGGCAAGAGACATGAATAGAACCTTCTCTAAAGAAGACAGATGAATGGCTAACAAACATGAAAAAATGCTCATCATCCCTAATCAGCAGAGAAATGCAAATCAAAACCACCCTGAGATATCACCTAAGCCCAGCGAGAATGGCCCACATCACACAGTCTCAAAACTGCAGATGCTGGCGTGGCTGTGGAGAGAAGGGAACACGTCACACTGCTGGTGGGACTGCAAACTGATACAACCATTTTGGAAGGAAGTATGAGGAACCCTCAAAGAACTCAAACCATACCTCACATTTGATCCTGCAATCCCATTACTAGGCATCTGCCCAGAAGAAAAAAAAACCTTTTTATCATAAGGACATTTGCACTAGACTATTTATCCCAGCTCAATTTAAAATCGCCAAAATGTGGAAACAACTTAAATGCCCAATAACCCAGGAATGGATTAACAAACTGTGGTATATGTACACCATGGAATACTATTCAGCCATGAAACAGATGGGGACTTTACATCTTTTGTATTAACCTGGATGGAGGCAAAACACATTCTTCTTAGTAACGCATCACAAGAATGGAGAAGCAAGAACCCAACGCACTCAATTCTAATATGAAAGCAGCAGATGAGCTAATACAAGGGGGGGATAGGGGAATAGGGAGGTGGGGAGAGGGGATGATGGAGGAGTTGGGGGTCACGGTGTGTGGCACACGTCTTGGGGGCCGGACACAAGTATAAGAGGAACGTTATCTAACAAATGCCATCAGTGTAACCTAATTCTTTGTACCCTCAATGAATCCCAAACAATAATAAAACAAAAGACAGAGTAAATAAATAAATAAATGCATTACATTTTCCATTTCCTCTGTGCTTGCTCTCTGTTTGGGTTTCTTACTTCTACGCAATAATTGGACTTTTTCACAGTTTCCCAAATGGAGATTTAATTGAAATCTTCAAATGTCTTAGCAAAATCCATTCATACCATATTTCCATATTTTATACTTCATTATGAATTGAGTTTCTCTAATTTCCTGTTACAGCCTCACTTTGAACTGAGCTCTGTGCTAATTCTGATTACACTTTTTCTTATTTAATCTTCAGGATAATCTTTACTATGCACAAATGAAAATGATCTGTCTGATAACACCTGGATTCAGCCCTATCTCTGAAACGTGTCTCCTGGCTGACTCCCTTTCTCCCCACCCTCGTTCAGCCAACTACTGCTTAACCCCTGAACTATGGACCTTCTCCCACTTCCTCACTACCTCTTGTCCAGCTATTACAAGAATAGCAGTCAGAGTGCTGCTTTAAAATGAAAAACAAGCAAACTTTCCAACTGCTCTGTAGAACAAAATCAAACGCTTTGTTGCATCCTAAGAGTTTCCTGAAAGAACACACACCTGTTGATCCCCTGAAGGGCGTTTGACAATACTTTCCTACAATGTCAGACCAGTCTCTTCCATTGCAATTTAAACCTTTAATTTCCCTTAAAGCTGCGACTTTAAATTCTTTTTTTTTTTTTATTGAATCATAGCTGTGTACATTAGTTCAACCATGGGGTACAGTGTGGGGGCTTCACATGCAATCTGAGATATTTTATCAACCTGATTGACATACCATTCATGATATTTTCTCGTTCACTATATGAAAACATTTTTGATCCTTGTTTAGAAGTTTTCTC
>CAUYON010190204.1:0-12740 GCA_963573935.1 Arctocebus calabarensis
CCTAGTAGCTGGGACTACAGGCGCCCGCCACAGCGCCCGGCTATTTTTTTTGTTTTGCAGTTCGGCCGAGGCCGGGCTTGAACCCGCCACCTTCGGTATATGGGGCCGGCGCCCTACTCGCTGAGCCACAGGAGCCGCCCCCGAGTCACCTTTTAAGTTGCTGACTTTCTGGGTCATTGCGTGTGGTGTGGGAACCACAGCAGGGGCCGCACAAGCGTTCAGAGCCCAGTTCTCCTCGCTCAAGGAGACATGCGTTTGGAATCCATCTGTGATTGAAGACACTTAAGTGTGAGGCCTGCAGCGCTCTCCCCTTTCAAGGTGACAGTAATTGAAGGATGGCACCATGCAATCCTGACATTTATAATTCGGCTGAAGAAAAGGTCAACTTCCTTTTGGATGTGTGTTAGAGCCAGCGGGAAAAGAGCTCTGAGATGTCACATTATGTTTCTGATATTTTCAGGGATGCTTTGATTAATAACAGCTTCAATTTGCAATGCGTGCATAATTATGCCCCTTCCTCAGGCTCTGGTACATCATCCCCCCCACAGAAGGGTTTGAATGGAGGTCCATGAGAGTTTGGAGGAAGGAATGGTCTGCATGAGGAATGAACTCTCTTCCTCCTTAGGTGAATACCGGCACCATGGAGGCTTTACGTTTGATCGTGGGCCCAGAACATCCTACTTGGGAAGTCGGACTCAATCTGGATGGCATTGGGAAGTGAGTTGTGAGCAGGAGGAGATGGAGATATATTTGATCTTTTGAAAGTTTCCCCTCAACCGATGGCTTGGATGAGTGTAGGGGAGGACGTGATGGGACTTGGGGAGGAAGCCCAGTTGGAGAGGGAGCTGTGGGTGCTGCCTTACACCAAGGAAAGGTGGCTTGAGGGAGGAAAGAAGGTGTGTGCAGGAGAAACGCTTGGGAGTAAGAATTGTCAGATCTCGGAAGCAAGTACACGTTGGAACCCAGAAGAGAGAGTCATGGACGATGACTCTGAGAGGCTTCCCGTTGACTGAAAGGACACCAAGTCTTTCTTTAGAAGATTCCAACTGGGTACATTTGCTTAGATATACTTGCAGAGGGGATGTGGGGGTCTGAGCTATGCTGGCTCATACCAGGTTGGTTCAGGTCCAAGATCAGATTGTGGCAGCTGTTCTGGGCTTTGGGCCCCACGGTGAGAGAATGTCCCCAGAATCTGTACCTGGGACGAAAGCCACAGCCCCAAGGGTTGGCCATGCTCAGGACACCAGAGGGGGTCCTGAGCTGGTGCTGCTATGGTGGTTGAGATGTGGCCTTTACACATGTGGTGGGAAACCATCCTACACCAAGGCCACTTGTGACCACAGTGTGGGTTGTCACGATGTCCAGAAGGGACAGGGCTTGAGATGGGGCTGGGTTCAGGGTTCAGACTGTGGTCAGGGCACAGAGCAATGTATGACTAGGTCAGGTGTTAGTCTTGTTGCCAAGATTGAAGTTTAATATTAATCTAGAAAGGAAGCTCAGTTGGGGGCTGGAGTGAGGTCAGTGTATAGCCAGGGTCTTGGCTTAGTAAGTGGTGGAGACATGGACCAAAGGAATTGATTGCACAGGAAATCACAGTCAGTCAGGGTCCTTCCTCACAGATGGTCTGTGACAACAAAGGCTGAGCCACGTGGTTTCTGCTGTGGGGTGGGCCTGGTATTAGTTAAGGATATTATTTTATGTTTCAAATTCCAAGGAGGGGAGAGAGATTTTGAGCCAGGTTCCCAGCCCTGTATTAATTAATCATCTGTGGCCAAGTGGGATGCGGGGGGGAGGGGGCTCTTAAGGCCCAAGAATCCTCCTACCATCTACCAGGGTAATTCTTAGAGAAAGGGTATCATTATGAACCAAAGAGCCACCCCATTTATGTATTTTGGAGATGTATTATAACATGTTTACTGGGGTGCTAACTTTGGTATTTTTGACCTTAAACTTTCCCTTACATCATCCAAGTGTTCATCATGGAGCTCACTGCCTGGGTTTGTAGAGGTCTTGATTTCTCAGGGCAGGATTAATCCAATGGTGTATTGGTCAGGGTTCTCCAGAGAAGCAGAACAAAGAGAACCAAATGTGTATGTGTGGGATGTGAGATTTATCATTATGAGGAATTGGCTCATGTGATAATGAGGGTGAGAAATCCCACTACCTGTGATCTGCAAGCTGGAGGCCCAGGAAAGCTTATGGTACAATCCAGGCTGAGTCCAAAGGCCTAAGGACCAGGGGAGTCAATGCTGTGTGTCCCAGGCCCAAGGCAGGAGAAGACAGATGTCCCAGCTCAAATAGGCAGGCAGGAAGTGAAAGGGGTGAATTCTTCCTTCCTCTGCCTTTTTGTTCTGTTCAGGCTCTTGAGGGATTGGAGGATGCCCACCCCCTTTGGAGAGGCCCATCTGCCCCAATGAGTCCACTGATTCAAACACAATATCATCACAGACTCACTCGGAAATAATGTTTAGTCTTTGGTGCAGCTGAGTTGCTGCAGAGAATTAACCATCAGAAAGAGCAATCAGGAGCATTTCTTCCTTCCAGGTGGGTAGCTTGTAAGAAGGTGAGTTGGCTTGTTGATGACCCTGCAGCTGTTGTTATGGACCTTGGACATTTAGATATTGCTTTGGGAAGGGTAGGTGTCAGAGCGTCCAGCACAGCCACATTCCACTTGAAGAGACTCCCACCGTCATTCCCTGAGCTGGTTGGATGGGGGTGATGCCCCTGATCTCAGTGTACTGGTCAGTGGCCAGTGACGTATTATTGAAACAGGAATAATAGTGATCAACCAGATCTACTCTCTCAGAAATTCAAATTCAAGGTACAGGGGGATTCATCAGACAGCAGCAGGAGCAGAGCAGGGATAAAGTTAATGGTGGAGCATCAGAGCTGCCATCCTCAGCTTCTGTAGCCAAACAGTTGATACCATAGTGATAGCATTAGAGGATCTTGCTTCTGCAATAAGTTTTCTTATTTTATTTTATTATTATTATTATTTTTGAGACAGAGCCTCAAGCTGTCACCCTGGGTAGAGTACTGTGGCATTACAGCTCACAGCAACCTCCAATTTCTGGGCTCAATCGAGTCTCCTGCCTCTGCCTCCCAAGTAGCTGGGACTACAGGCACCCGGCACAACGCCTGGCCATTTTTTGGTTGCAGCCGTCATTGTTGTTTGGTGGGCCCAGGCTGGATTCGAACTCACCAGCTCAGGTGTATGTGGCTGGCACCTTAGCCCATTGAGCCACAGGCGCCGAGCCTTATTTTATTTTTTGAGACTAATTTACACTCTGTCACCTTGGGTAGAGTGTCATGGTATCATAGCTGACGGCAACCTCAAACTTCTGGGTTTGAGCAATCCTCTTGCTTCAGCCTCCCCAGTAGCTGGGACTATAGGTACTATACCCGGAGGCTCACGCCTGTAATCCTAGCACTCTGAGAGACCAAGGCAGATGAATTACCTGAGCTTAGGAGTTCAAGACCAGCCTAAGCAAGAGTGAGTTTTCTCATTCTTAAAGAGCTTCCTAGACCCTTTGGGGTGCAGCCAGGCCTGGCCACAAGTCAAGAGATGCCTGTCTACCTCATTGCTGCCTGTATTTCTCAGTGAGAAAAGATTACCTACAATTACCTTAAGAAATTACCCATTTCTTAAGGTAATTGTAGTCTCTGGTCTTTGCATCCAAGAGAAGGAGATTTAGTCAAATGGTGAACTGGGCACCTGTCTGGTTTTTTGCTCTAATTCCCTAGAAATGATAGCAAAGATATAAATGCAATTCCTAATAGCATTTAAAACAAGAAGCATGCTCTTTGTGGCCAAGATAGTATTTAAAAATATCTTTAGAGGATAGAAAGGAAATGAAATAGAATTAACAACCACTGCCACACACACAAAAGAGGTTCTGAGTTTGCAGAAGGCTAATGGGGTCGAGGGGAAAGCAGGGGGACAATCACCAGGATGAAGAAATGGGCAGGTGGTTTGGTTTATTTCCTGTCTCCAGGGGGACAGCTATGGGTGTGGTTCTTTGGACTCAAGAGGCAGGGCCTCCACAGGTGGGTCCAGTCTCAGAAGGGTCACAACTGAAATGGGGATCCGTGAGCTTGAAATTAATCTGAGAACACTTTCCAAAACCTGGTGCCCAAAGAGAAAGAATCAAGCATTGCTATTGACATCCAATTCCCTTTAAAAAATTTTTTTTGGATTAATATAAGGATAGAAGCGATAAAGTTACATGGTTTGTGTTTGGTAGGAAAAATTGCAGTTGTGATTTGAGTCCTTCACCCAGGAGGTGTGCCATATACTGTGGCATTGTGCTCGTTAGGTGGGGTCCTCAGCTTCTCAATACCTGAAACACAGGCATTGGTAGAGAGAAAGAAATGGAGGAAATTAGTAACAGTAAAATAATAATAAAATAATTTCCAGGCTGAAGAGAAAGTATGATTATTTCGTGTGGTTCAGTTTCCTCTTCTACAAAATAGGCGTAGTCGGGGCATCTAGCATAGTGTTGTGGAAAGTATTACTTGAACACTCTGGGAAGCCAAGGTGGGTGGATCGCTTGAGCTCAGGTGTTCAAGACCAGCCTGAGCCAGAGGGAGACCCTATCTCTGAAAATAGCTGGGCATGGTGGCAGGCACCTGTAGTCCCAGCTACTTGCAAGGCTGAGGCAAGAGAATCACTTGAGCCCAAGAGTTGGAGGTTGCTGTGAACTATGGTGCCACAGCACCCTACCCAGGGTGACAGAGTGAGACTCTGTCTCAAAAAAAAGAAAAAATTAAATGAAAGATAAAAGAGAGTATTACTTGAGTAAGGCACTCAGAATAGCTGGCCATGTGGCAAAACTCAGTCTAGCTATTAACATTAATATTATTTTTGAAAGGAACCAAAGGCCAATCATGTAGAATAAAAAAAGGCACCAAAATCCATACAGATCATAGAAAACTTTCAGGACACCAGGGATAAAGGGAAAGATCATTAACCCTTTCAGAAATAGCAAAAGAGAAAAAGTGAAACAGAGTCTCTATAAAATAATACCTGTGAGCAACACTGGATATGAGAATACAAGGAACCATGTACTTTACACTCTAAGGGGAAATAATTTAGAGCTAGAGTTACATACTTTGTTTACCATGCCGTGGAGGGTAAAGATATTTTCAGATGAGCAAGGACCCAGGAAGCTTACTTGGTAGGGCACATTGGAAAGACTTACTGGAGATGTGAAAGATGAATCAAAAAAGACATTGGGAAATGAGATGCAAAGGTCTGCAAAAGACTAGCAAAATTTAGAGTTAAAGATAAATAATATTTGATTGTCAAGAACAATAACAATCTGGAATGAAATGCCAGAGGATGTAAATGTGAAAGAGACACGGAGACGGGGTAGTGAAGGGTGGAAGGAAGCAAAGAACAGGCAGAATCATATTCTGCTCAGGGGCAGGTATGGATACTGACTACTACAGGCAGAATCATATTCTGCTCAGGGGCAGGTGTGGATACTGACTACTTCTAGACACTGGCAGGCTATACTACGTTTAAATGCGGACATTAAATATTTAAGGGTATTCTCTAGGAGAATAGAAAAAATATTAGAATGGAAAATATTAAATATTAGAGGAGAAAATGTGATAAAGATCCTTGGTCCAGCCAATAACAGGTGGGAAATGGGGTGTGGATAAGGGAAGGGAGGCCGAAAGGAGAAACTAGAGTCATGGGCAGGAATCAGTGTACAGGAACGGGAATGACTTCAATATACTAAGAGAGATCGTGGACTAGGAGGACAAATTCAGCTTTATACTATTTACCCAAAGTATGTCCAGAGCAAAAATGACATCGGAATGTGGAAAGTAAAGAGATGTGAAGGGGTCTGCTGGGATAGAACTAACAACGGTGAGATCAGCGACAACAGAAGGTGCCCTCACCTGGGTCAGATACAGCACTCTAGAGTCTTCAGGAACCTGATACTGTAGCTTCCAAAGATAGTAAGTTAAAAGTGAGGGATGGAAATGCAAGGAAAAGCTGGTGAATCCCTAGTCATCATTGAACTCCTTATCTTTGAAATCAATAAAGATCAAGGTGGCAATAAATAGGTTTAAATAACCTAATTATTAGAATTGTTCATACATACATTGCATATAGGTGCATACGTATGTGTATATGTATGTGTGTGTGCGTGTGTGCGTATGTGTGTGTATATATATATATATATATATACATATATATGTGAAGTTTTTAGTCAACTGATAATATACATCATTTGCAAGCACACATGAAACGTTAAACATTCATGAAGTTCAGAACGTATTAGGCTGCAGTGGAAATCACAACAAACTCTAATAAATAGAAATTACATTTCCCTTTTAAAAACAGTACTGGATCAAGTACACATTTTTTTTCCCTTAAGTGCTCTAGTACAATGAAATGAAAGGAGAACTGAGGCCAAAAACTTAGTGAAGACCGTAATCCTTGGAATTATTGCTTGGAGTCTTTGCCCTAAGGAATCTGATGGCCTGGAAGCTGAACTTGGATTTGGAATAGAAGGCAGAGACCAAGGCCAGGTGGAGAGTCAAATAGGAAGCATTCCTTTCATAAAATTGGGACCCTGAAAGTACATATTCTCATTGTAAAGGAAACAAAAATCATCTTTTATCCTTCCTGTAAGTAAAATAACTTATCTTTAAATTTGGTACTAAGGGGAAAGGCAAAAAAATTCCCACCAGGCATTGTTGACCCTGCTTGAGTTGGAAGCCAGATTTTATACATCTTGGTTGGTGGAAGATAAAGAAGTTAGACAACTGACAAAGATTTTCCTTCTAAGAAGGCACCCAACCATTTGACTTCTTGGCCTTAGAGCTTTTGCAGATGTAAAACCAGAAGCCTCCTGAGGACAACTCTTCTCCCTGCCTTTTGTGATCTCAAGGTGGTGATCTTGAGGGCAGAAAGGAGTGTGAGCTCCCCAACAGAGACGGGATAAGGGATGGATGGTTCTGCAGCAGTTAGAGGGACCTTTACATCCCAGGGAGATAGCCCCAGTAACAACCAATGGCATTTCTGCTATGGTGGTGAGTGAGGTCATATAGAGGGATTTAATTAGATTTAAAGAAAATAGAGAAATGCTATATTTCTTGAATATTTGAGTTATGAAGGAAGGTTCCGACTGACTCAGCCTCTGTTAGAATTACTCTTCGCTTATTTTTACAGATGAGTGCTCTCTTAACTTTTCTGTGTGCCAGGATCACTTAGAGTTAGGGTTAGGGTTTGGGTTAGGAAGTGTAGATTTCTGGGTTCTATCCCCAGAGATTCAGATTCCATAGGCCTGGGAGTGGGACACAATAGTTGGCCTTTTGAACAAGTGCCCTCTGTGAGACTGATGAAGGCCATCCTCAGACTTTGCTCTAACCAATGGGTATGTACATTGAAATCCCCTGAGGAGCTCTGTAACATTTCAGAATGCAGATCACACCCTGGGCCTGTTCAGCCTGAATAATTGCAGGGGAAAAAGCCACTAGCCTTTCTAAAAGATCTCCAGGAGTCTATATGCAGCTAAAATTGAGAACCACTGTCTTAAACCCTATGGTTCCTGGGGGCAAGAGCTAGAGATGCCGGGTGTCTATGATAGAGAAGTGCTCTCATGCTCATCTGTCCATCTATCCATCCATCTATCCATCCATCATCCATCCATCATCCATCATCCATCCATCCATCCATCATCCATTCATCCATCTATCCATCCATCCATCCATCCATCCATCCATCCATTCATCATCCATCCATCATCCATCCATCCATCCATCCATCCATCCATCCATCCATCCATCCATCCATTCATCATCCATCCATCATCCATCATCCATCCATCATCCATCCATCCATCCATCCATCCATCCATCCATCTATCCATCCACTCATGCAACAGATATCTCTTGAGTCTGTTATGCCAGTCTTTGTACTATGCACTAAAGATGTAGAAGTAAACAAAATGAAAAAAAAGGAAGTAAACAAAATAGACAATAATTCCTGACCTTAAGCAGCTTTCATTAATTTAATTTAACTTGAGACAGTGGCTTCCTCTGTCCCCAGGCTGAAGTGCAGTGGCACAACAATAGCTTACTATAACCCAAACTTCTGAGTTCAAGCAATCCTTCTGCCTTACCCTTTTAAGGAGATGAGACTACAGGTGAATGCACCACCATGACCGGCTAATTTTTTTAAACAAGTATTTTTTGTAGGGATGGGGGGTGGATGGTTCTTGCTATGTTGCCTAGATTGGTCTTGAACTTCTGACCTCAAGTGATCCTCTTGCCTTAATCTCCCAAAGGATGGGAATTACAGGTGTGAACTACTGTACTTGGCTGAGCTTTTACATTTTAATAGCTTAAGACAAATGTGAGAGCAGTGTTCTGTACAAGGATGTTCATTGTAACATCATTTATGAGAGTGAAGAAACTGGAAAGAACCCAATTACCTAATTAGAGATGGTTAAATAAATTACAGAATCTTCTCTAGCAATCAGGCACTTCCAGATGTTTATAGCATAGATCAAGATTGAATTGTAACCCTCTCACTTCCAGGCTGTATGCCCTTCAGCAAGTTACTTAATGCCTCTAAGCCTCAGTTTTCTCATCTGTAAAATGGGGATAATGAAATTACTTTCCTCAAAAGTTATTTTACCTTTAAACTTATTTATGGAATTAAATAAGACCATACATTTGAAAGCTAAGCAGAGCTCATGACAGAGCTCAATAAATGTTACCTGTTGTGGCTTTTGTTGCTGTTTCTCTTGTTAAGCTTGTTGGTATAATGGATGCAAGCTATAGGCGCTGAAGACACAGAAATTATCTGTACACGAAGCAGAAAAATTCCCAGCTGTAGAAGCAGAAAATTTGAATTCTACTCCTAAATATACTACTTACTCCTCTTATGATCTGGAGCAAGGAAAAATTAGGAAATGCATCAATTAAAATCTCATTACATTTCAGCTGTAACGGTTAATAATTTGTTTCTTTCCATTAAGATGCTGTACTTGGATTTGTGTTCCCCAGTGCTCTTAGGACAATGGAGGTGTTTGGAACTCCAAGAGTACACATGTCTTTTGTTTCTTATTTTAAAAAACATGTCTTCTTTATTGCTTTGGGTAATTTGTAATTTTTTTCTAACCTAGTATTATCCAGCAAAGTATAAAGTATCCCTAGTTCAGTATAACAAAATGAGCCAGTGCTGAATCCTTTGAACAATTCCATCTGCCCCTCGTTAATGTTAACCAAGACTTGCTTATATTAACTTTAGATTTTTCATTTTTTGGCACTTGTTGGAGATAAGCCATTCGTATTAATTCCAGAAATTATGGAGAATAATTTTTTTTCACATCTTTAGTGGTGAGAAGCATGAGTCTGAAAATCAGACTACATGTTTGAAAAAGGTCTCCACCAATTATTATCTATGTAACCATTTAATTTCTCTGTGCCTTAGCTTTCTGAATAAATCTCAGGGCTTATCTGTAAAACAGGATAAAATAGAATCCATCTCAGAGAGTTAAGTGTTAATGCTTTGCTTTGTGTACAAAACTTAGAACTGTGACTTTTATCTTATTGCCAGTCACAGTAGGGATTTGAGCTTTACCAGGCATGCCCTGGTGACTTAATCCAGAGGGCCTCCCCGATAGCAAGATCCATTCCTGCGTGTAATTTTTGCCAGCATTGTTCTTAGCTGGGGGAATTCAGAAACACAATATATACATATGTCTTTACAAAACCCAAGCCAATGAAAACACACACACAAAGGGGGAACAGCACGATGAAGCCTTACACACCTACTACCCACTTTCAACAGTGGTCAACTCATGGCCAGTATTTTGTAAAATGGATCTTTAAGTAGAGCCTGCATGCAATGGATGTGGAGTCTCAGGAGGCTTGGTAAGCCCTGTGGTCCAGGTCCTCCTGCTCTCAGGGGCTAGCCCCAGCCTGGATGCTGAAGGGTGTGTGCAAAACCGACTTCTGTGCGTGCAGAACTCCTTACTTGGATAGGAGGCCCACCTCTGAGAACAAGGACTCCAGTGGTGGGTGAAAGAAACAGATAGAAATAGGTCCCGTTTAGATACATGGCTGAGCACTTCACCCCCCCACCACACCCCTGCTATGTTATTTATTCTTCATAAAACTCCTGAAAGGTAGGTACTTGTATTATTTAAAGACTTGAAAAGGGATCTCCATAAATTGAAGATCAGAGCTATAAGTGGCTGGATCTGTTTGAACCTGGGTCTGACACACAGTTCTGATGCTTTCAATTTCTCTCCTCTGCCATCTAGAAGGGTCCCAGGCAGTCAGGCACAAAAAAACAAAGGAAGCTGTGAAAACATACATGGCATTTCAACCACTTGCCTGCAGATGGGCTTGGGAAGGTCAGTAATTAGCAATAATTTAGTGGCTGCTAAGAAGTGCTATTTGGAAGCTTGGCACATGCTTGGCCCAGGGCATCTAAGCCAGTGCCTGAGACTGGGGCTTTGGTTGTGGTGGAAGCCCTGATAATACCGGTTCCTTCTCTGGGCTTGTCATTTACCCTGGCTCTTGTGTTGGTTTCTGTCATTGCCATTGTCCCCACTTGTTTTCAGAGTAGCCACTAAGTCTGAAACTGGACCCGATATTTCAAGAAAAGGCTCTTTAGAGTTCCTCACTGTGGGAGGATTAATACCATGTTTATTGACTGGATTAATTATCGAGTGAGTTCCAGAGTCCATACATAACAATTTCAACATTGTTCTTATTAATGGGTTTCCTCTTTAGGAATTGCAACTGCTATTCGAATTGGTTACCCTGTAGCAACTCCTGGAATTTCAGCAAAGGGCTCATTATTTTTGCATATTTCATGCTTCATTTTCTGCTGAAAATAATCCACATTAGCTAATTATGGATATGTTGTTCAGGTCACAGCTGCATGGTATGACTTTTGTACAGGAGTGATGAATCTCACCTCCTATGGGCTTGTAGAAGGTGCCTCTTGACTAGCGGGTAGATGTGGTGGGAGGGAGGCAGCTTGTAAACACCAAATAAGTGGGAAACAAAGTTGTTGTTTCCTTTGAGTGATAAATGGAAAAAAATTATGTATACCAGTTTAGATCCCACTGGAGCTTGTAGATGTGATTCAGAAACATGGACATGCCATGCCCCCTTTGCCTCTTAATGTAGGATGCCTTACCCATCCCTGAGAGAGGGAAGTTCTCCCTTATTTTCATCTTTGTACGGTTCTGGGATGGCAGGGCACACTACCCTCCTATCACACTTGAGAAATATAAGGCTCTGCAAAGGAAAACATCTTGTCCAAAGTCACACAGAGACCATAACGAAGTTAAGTTCTTTGGTATCTACATCAGAGTTCTGTAGAGTTGGTGCCTGCTTAATACATCACAGCCCTTTGTACTGGAATAATGTTGTTGACTGCTTTAACATGGCTGTTGGTAATCGTATGTTTCAATGATTCCATCCTCTGAGCATCAGGGCTGAGCATGTGATTCGGGCTAGCCAATCAGAGTATTCCATGCCTTATACTCAGTGATTGGCTCAGACACAGGCATGTGACTTAAGCTGGGCCAATGAGAGCCTTCTCTGGGATTTTAGCTGCAACTCTAGAAATACCTCCTTTTCTCCTTTCACTGGTATGGCTAGCTGTGATGAAAATGGAAGCCTAGAGCTGGCAGTGGCAGCTTTATTGCTACATGGGGAATGTGTCTCTAAGAATTTAATGAGAATACAGTGAAAGTGTCATGTGACACTGTTGGACCTTTTGGGTCCCATCATGCCTAAGTCCAGCTGAATTAGAATGCCTGGTTACATGAGACATTAGATTCCTTCCCAACTTTTCTGGTTTATCTTAGTTTGGGCCTGTTTCTGAAGCTTATAATGAAAAGAATCCTATTTACCACTAGAGAGCAGTTGGGCATGGAGGACTCCAGGGCTTCTCCCAATCTGGAGGCCTCTCCATCACCATGGGGCCATCAGGCTCCTCTTGCTACTTGGCCAGGCTGCTCAAGTTGTCACTTGTGGAGGTGGATATTTGAAGTATCATCTCTAGGACTTGGGGGCATTGCCATGCTTCCCCAGCGTAGTGGGGACAGACAGTGGAGCTGGTGGCTGTACAAGAACAGGTCAAGGATTCTGTGCAGTGTTATTTGGCTTGGTGTCTATAGAGCTGCCCTCCAAGGACACCTGTTTAGCACGAAGGACACGTCGGTGAATCAGTGAGTCCAATTGGTGACCATGCTAATTTTTCAGATGTTTGGGGTGTAAGCTGAATTATATTCACAACATTGCTATGACCCAAATTTGCCATTCATGGGTTTGGGCAAAGAAGCAAGTAATGAAGATTGTCACCAGGACACTCAGGGTGAGCTTGAGAATGTGACATTTGAGCAGCAACTTGAAGGAGGCGAAGAAGTTGGTTTGGCTGACATCTGAGAGAAGCCAGTGGGGGAGCAGCCAGCACAAAGGCCTAAGGTGGCCATGACCTGGCATGATTTTTTTTTTTTTAATTGAATCATAGTTGTGTACATTAGTTCAACCATGGGGTACAGTGTGGGGGCTTCACATGCAATCTGAGATATTTTATCAACCTGATTGATATACCATTCATGATATTTTCTCGTTTACTATATGAAAACATTCTTGATCTTTGTTTAGAAGTTTTCTCGTGACCCTTCGAATATGCACCACACATGTGATCTCACCCTTTGTCCCATCTCCCCCCACCCTCTCCCTCCCCT
>CAUYON010190205.1:0-31381 GCA_963573935.1 Arctocebus calabarensis
TCATATAGTAAACGAGAAAATATCATGAATGGTATGTCAATCAGGTTGATAAAATATCTCAGATTGCATGTGAAGCCCCCACACTGTACCCCATGGTTGAACTAATGTACACAGCTATGATTCAATAAAAAAAAATAAAAATAAATAAAAAAATAAAAAATAAAAAAAGGTTTAGACTATCAATACATTAAATATTTAAATGCACTTATAAAAATGCTAGATTTTAAAGAAGGTAAAAATGTAAAACGTCTGCATTTTCAAAAATGGGTAATGACACGGCCCAATCTTTGAGAAATCTTCTCTGTTTATTTTTTTTTCTCTTGCCATTCACAAAGCCGCCGTCACCTTTTATTACTTCTGTCTGCGTCTTTGTAAAACGAATTCTTGCAAAAAACGTCTGAGTTTCCAACATGCGTAAAACAAAGGAAATTATGTACAAGAAGAAGGGGAAAAAAGACAGATCAGAAAGGAGCCAGGAATTCTAGAGGAAAAATGCAATTTAAAATCCGGTGTAAATGACATCGGAGGGCATTTAGAAAGCTGGGCCAGGCTGGGGCCGCTGGAACAGATCGCAAGTTTTAAATGATTATAAACACATGTTCTGGGGGCAGGAGGACGTCCAGGCACGCTGGAGGAGGAGTGGCTGTAATGGAAGGGACTGCCAGAGATACAGCCACAGCTCGCTGGAGCATTCCATTAGCAGATGCTTCTGAACTTAAAAGCACTTCCGAAGAGCTGGTTAAGTGGGTCGCCGGGTGGATGAGTGATTGGAAAAAGAGACCCTGCTACAGAAATTGGAAAGGAAAGTGGCATTGGCCCGGAAAAGAATGCACATGTGAGATTTTAGTCGCGTATGAAAAGGTAATTTATGGGCTACATAATAAAACATAAGACTGGCTTCTCTTTCTTAAAGGAAGAGAAATAACTTAGGATTTGAACAGCACCTCATTGTGCCTTGTGTGGAAGAAAGGGATCGGGAGGAGGCAAGTTTCAGGGAGTTTGGGTTTCCAAAGGGTTCTGATTGAGCATATATCTGTGCACAAGGACCTCGTTAGCACCTCAGTAGGGAAACACGATGCTTGTAACCCCATGAAAGATGTGAAACACCAAACAGGGCTGCTATGAAGAATGCCATTGTCCAGACCCAAGCTCTGCAGACTCACTCAGACCTGCTCAAGGTGCCTGCCACAGTTTGACAAAGAATACTTCTGACCATGGATCCATTGTCAAATCAGCACAAATGCCTGGGCAGAGTTGAAGTGTGATGGTTTCTTCCTCCTAGAGGAGAGAACATTTGTTGCAGTGATGTGGGCAAGAAAATTCAGGTGACTCAATGGAGATAAAGAACTGAGTGGTTAGTACAGGCAATGACATCTTCTGGCACAGTCACAACACCTAGTTTTAGGAGTGTGCCTCATCGTCACAAAGTGGCTGCCACAGCTCCCAACATCATGCCCTCAAAATGCCATTCTTAGCAGGGAGTTTTCCTGCTACGTTTTTCGTGCATTGTCTCTCTCACACAGTTTCCCAAGTCTGAAGCTTAGCTACCAGAAAAGAGGGACAGATTTACCTGCTGAGTTGAGCCCGTGGACTGCGGCAGGACCACTTAACCCAAATGAGGATCTTTTTAAAGAAGAGATGGGGAGTGTCTTGTTAAGAAAAGAAGAGAATGGCCATCATGGAGGAAAAAACCCACAAGGTCCTCACCGTCAAGAAGTTTACCAGGAGGAAGGAAAATTGGGAATGACTGTTTTGGGGGGTGATGAGAAAATTCTGGAAGTAGGTAGAGGTAATGAGTGTACATCATGGCAAGCACAGAATACCACTGAGTTGCTGTCTTTAAAATAGTTGATGGGTACACCATGGAATATAATGCAGCCTTGAAAAAGATGGAGACTTTACCTCTTTTATGTTTACATGGATGGAGCGGGAACACATTCTTCTTAGTAAAGTATCTCAAGAATGAAAGGAAAAAATATCCCATGTGCTCAGTACTATTATGAAACCAATAAATACTCACCCACACTTTCATATGAAAGATAAAATACAACTTTAGCCCAGGGTGAAGCAGGGAAGAGGAGGGTGAGGGTGGGGAGGACGGAGGGAGGGTAATCAGTGGGACCTCACCTATGGCGCATATTGCGAGGGTACTGTAGTAACTGACCCGGTAAGAAGACCCCTAAAGGCCCCTAACTGTTTCAGCCTGAGTCCCCGTCGGTCTCAAACCCTTCTTTCTGGTGTAATTCTGAGAACAGGTTTCTGACAAGGAAGTTTTCTGAGTTCCCTGACTCCCTAGCAATGTCTAAACACAATGATGAGAAACTTACCTCAACCTCCCTAGCCAGCTAAACAATGGTAAAAACTCACTCCAGCAGAGATTCCCAGGAAACTGAGTTTCCCAGGTACTGGGCTTTCCAAGTTGTCCCCATGGTTACTGAGTTACCCCCCTGAGCTGTCACGCAGCCACCCCCGAGCCAACTACCTGACTGTGACTCCGCCTTGTAACCCGCCTTTTTGCTTTTGTACATGCTTGCTTTGCCACATCAGCACAAAAAGTAGAAAAGGCTGCCTGCATTTCTCTCAGGGCTCTTTGCCTTTTGGGGACAGCGGTCAGTCTGTACAGATGTAACCACCTGATTTGGCCGTTTGCCCTTTGAGGCAGCGGTCTGTCTGTACAGATGTAGTAAATGACCACCTGATTTGGGCCGTCTGCCTTTTTGCAGCAGCTCACCTGCGCAGGAGTAAATAAAATCACCTCTGATTTGTACCCAAACTGGGGGTCTGTACTTTTTATGGGTGGCCTCAGTTACAACAGTTCATGTCAGATCTGTTAAGAGTAGAGTATAAATGTCTTAACACAGTAAGTGAACTGAAGGCTGTGTTAATCAGTTTGATGTAGGCATTCCAAACTGTATATAAAATCGGCACGTTGTACCCCATAAATGCATTATTGTACAGTTATGATTTACTTAAAAAATCAAGAGAAAAAAATTAAATAGTTGATGGTTAATTTTATATTATTAGATAAATGAATTGTATTCTAATTTAAAAAGCAGCTTTAGCAGCAGGTTTAGAAGACGAAGGCAACTGTACACACATACACACATGCATACATTTGTATACACGTGCATATATAGAGAGAAAGCTATGCCTTTTAATTTAAACCAATAAATGCCTGTATAGCTATTAGCATGACAGCACTTTTTCATGTCAGTTGTTCGTTTTTTTATACTTAAAAAATTTCCTCTTTGTATGTTTAGTCTTTTTAGGGAGCAGTTCTTAAGTCCATGTCTTTCCCTTCTATGCTAATTTTTGACCATTGTTTCATCTTGTCATTGCCGGGACATTCTGATTGGCCACCAGAATCCTCACATTTGTTTTGTCTCTTAATTGTAACCCTAATCTATAGACAAATATTGTGTATTTTAGTGGTGTACAGCATGAGATTTCAGAATACAGCTGATGAGTGCACATATTACCTTGCACATTTGTCACTTTGTTTTTTTTTAAGTCTCACTATGTCACCCTCTGTAGAGTGCTTGGGCATCATAGCTCACAGCAATGTCAAACTCTTGGGTTTAAGTGATTTTCTTGCCTCAGTCTCCCAAGCAGCAGGGACTATTGGTGTTTGCCACAACGCCCAGCTATTTTTTGGTTGCCGTTGTCGTTGGTTAGCAGGCCCAGGCCAGGTTCGAACCTGCTAGC
Source organism: Arctocebus calabarensis (assembly GCA_963573935.1). Taxonomy (NCBI): domain Eukaryota; kingdom Metazoa; phylum Chordata; class Mammalia; order Primates; family Lorisidae; genus Arctocebus; species Arctocebus calabarensis. The sequence continues at coordinate 3,706 of CAUYON010190205.1, forward strand.
CTCAGTGTATGTGGCCTGTGCTGTACTCACCAAGCTATTGGTGCTGCCCACACTTGTCATTTTTAGCAGTGAGAACACTGGAAATCTACACTCTTAGTCATTTTTCTAGAATACAATTCATTGTTATTGTGAACTGTAGTCACTCACGAACAGGGGACTTTTTAAACTGATCCCTCCCGCCTTACTGAAATGTTGTGCTTTTGCCCACCCCATTTTCTTTATCCAGTCATCCTTGGGTGAACACTTGGGTTGATTCCATGTCTTGGCTGCTGTAAATAATGTTCCGCTGAAAGTGAGAGTGAAGATGTCTCTTCTAGAAATGGGTTCATTTCCTTTAGGTATAAACCCTGTTATGAATAGTTTCCTCTGCTCAGTGCTGGCCAGCTGACCTCCTGTGGGAGTCCTGATCATCTTTAGAAGTTAATCCTCTGGGAAAGAAGAACTCACAGGAACTGTCCACCTCTTGTAAGACACTATTTGTGTATAATCTGAAGAGTGACCTACCAAATATTCTACCTTTATCCATGACAAGCCCTGACCCAACCAAAATACCTTCCTAGATGACAAATTTTTATACCATCAAGACCTGAAAATCTCACCCATCTTGCTGGAATGTTTCAGACTCAATAGATAAACCATATTGTCCTGAAATGTTGTTCACTTCTTGACAGATTCTTCCATATCTCTGAGCTCTAGTTTCATCTTCCAATATGCAGGGGTTCATAACTGCCTTGAGGCTTCATGAGAGAATCAAAAGAAAAAGTAACATCTATGAAAGAAATCCGTAACAGAAAAGAAATATGCAAATGTAAGTTGTTGACACTATAGCTTTTGTGTGGTCCGGGTGTGTATCTGTGTGAGAGAATGAGTGTGCCTCATTATCACAAAGTGGCTGCCACAGCTCCAAACATCACACCCTTGAAATGGCATTCTTAGCAGGGAGGTGTTATAAATAGTTGTATATTTATTTTCATTTAAATGAAATAAAAATAATTACAATGAAATGATATTAAACATTCAGTTCTGAGGCTGGGCATGGTGGCTTTTGCCTGTAACCTCAGCATTCTGGGAGGCTGAGGTGGGTGGATTCCTTGAGCTTGGGAGTTCAAAATCAGCCTGAATAAGAGCGAGACCCTGTCTCTACTAAAAATAGAAAAAATAGCCAGATATCATAACAGGTTCCTTTAGTCCCACCTACTCTAGGGCCTGAGGCAAGAGGATGACTTCAGCCCCAGAGTTTGAGGTTGCTATGAACTATGATGCCAGGGCACTCTACCCAGGGCGACAGAATGAGACTCTGTCTCAAAAAAAAAAAAAAGAAAAGGTGCATCAGTGGTGAGCCTGTTCAGGTCATGCTTCATCAGTAAAACCTAGAGTGAGACTCTGAGGCAAAAAATCCCCCCAAAACAGGAAAACAATTCTGCATTCTCCTGAAATGATGGCAAGATTTCAATCAAGAAATTTTAAATTATATATTCTCTTCATTGCATCATACACAGGGTGGCCATAATGTTTGTGTGTAATTTAAAATTGGACACTGTATATGAGTAATAGATCCTGATTATATGAAATTCATAAATATATGATATGTAAATATGATAATTAACGTGTGTCAATGCCTTAAGATATAATATTCTAGGTGTTAAATTATACATACACATACACATCAAAGACATACCCACAAACATATCAACGTGATTTTTTCAAAAAAATAGCCATTTAACTAACAAAATAATTAAAGGCATTGATTATAAAAATGTAAGGAGATAAAATGAACAAAATAAAACCAAAAATTGAGTTATTAGAAAAACAAAGTTTATTATTTTTTTTATTATTATTTTAGCCTTCAAGAGAAAATGTATTTCACTGGAGGGATTTTAAGCTAATACATCTTCACGTGTGGAGGGACTGTCTGAGCTGATCTGTGGAGGTGTTTTAGTGTTAAAAACTTATTTCTGTGAAAACTCCTTAGCCCTCTTATTTTCCACCTGACTTTCCAATAAATTTGAAAACAGCCAACAAGTTAGGATGGAGAAGATTGGTGTAAACTGTTCTGAGGGTTGATGTTCCACAGGCAGATGATGAAAGTGGTTAATTTTACAACTCGTTCCATTAAATATAAATGCTTGAATTTTTAGACCAGCTACTCAAAGAGGAGAAAAAGAGCAAGGAATTGCTTCCAAACTATTAAAGGACGGAAGAGTCAATTAAATCCAGAGACGGCAAGAAATGAGAAAAAAATGTTTTAAAGCAGAAACATTAGGGAAAACAGAGAATCACTGTAGGAAGAAAGTATGTTGGTGTGCAAAGACTAAACTCCCTGTGTGAGAGGAAAACAAAAGAAAGAAGAACTACCCAGGTTGATTCTCCTCACAAGGGACTTACCTGAAAAACGTAAAGATATAGGAGACCAAAAATAAAAGGTTGAGAAAAAAAAGTCCAATAAATACCAGCTAGAAAAATCTGGCTGTAGCTTTGATAATATGAGGCAGAATAGATTTTTGTTTTAAAAAAATAAAATGGAAGGTGATAGATAAAGTCAGAACCTATTTATAAACATTCCCATCAGTGGGGAAGATAGAAAAATTCAGATCCGGTCACACACACAAAAAAAAAGATAAAGGGGCCAGGCACGATGGCTCACACCTGTAACCCCAGAACTCTGGGAGGCCAAGGCAGGTGGATTACTTGAGTTCAAAAGTTCAAGACCAGCCTGGGCAAGAGTGAGACCCTGTCTCTACTAAAAATACAAAAACTACTCAGATATTATGGTGGGAGCCTAAAGCAAGAGGATTGCTCGAGCCCAGGATTTTGAGATTGTTGTGAGCTATGACACCATGACACTCACTAAGGGTGACAAAGTGAGACTCTATCTCAAAAAAAAGAAAAAAGAGACAGAGATAAAGAAAGAAAGGAAAAAAAAGAAAAGATCCCTTAGGTTTCTTCAGACTTTAATTACCAAGTACTCCTTTTTTTTCTTTCTTTTTGGTAGTTTTTGGCCAGGTTTGAACCTGCCACCTCTGGTATACAGGGGCCGGCGCCCTACTCCTTTGAGCCACAGGCATTGCTCCCCCGCCCTTTTTTGAGACAGAGTCTCCCTATGCCACCCTCTGTAGAGTCACAGCTCACAGCAACCTCAAACTCTTGGGCTTATATGATTCTCTTGCCTCAGCCTCCCAAGTAGCTGGGACTACAGGTGCCCACCACACGCCTGACTATTTTTTGTTGCACTTGTCATCGTTAGTTAGCTGGCCTGAGCCGGGATGGAAGCTCGCCACTCTTGGCGTATGTGGCTGGCACCATAACCACTGTGCTACGGGCACCAGGCCAAGCAAATGCACTTTTGTTTCCTCTTGCTTTGGGCTCTCAACTTTGTCTTTTCAAATCTCCCTCTCCAGAGCTTCGATGCATGAAAGGGTCTTATGGTGGCCTCGTGGGGTCTCACACATCTGTATCCCCTACATTTTCAAGATGAAATCTAAAGACAAGTCAAGCACCTTAATGGTTCTTAAGAGAATGGAACGACTTGGACAAGAGGATGAGAAAGTCTCCTACCTTGAAGTCCTACCTCAGTGGTGGAAATTTAGCTTGGCTATTTCATTACTTGGCATTCTCCGGAGAAATCTACGTGTTGAGAGAAGATTTATTAGGGGATAAGTGCATGTGAATATCAAGTCTGACAAGTTTCACTATCTGAACAGTGGAGAGATTCAGTCCAAGTCTGAACAGCTGAGAACCAGGACTCCAGTTCCCAAGACCTGGGAACTTCAGTGTTTGAGGGGAAGATGGTCTCTTAGCTCCAGGGGAGAGAAAGAGAGAGAGAGGGAGGGGGGAGAGAGAGAGAGAGAGAGAGATAGAGAGAGAGAGAGAGAGAGAGAGAGAGAGAGAGAGAGAGAGAGAGAATTCCTTTCCTGTGCCCTTCTGTTCTATTCAGGAACTCAGTGGATTTGATGACCTCCACCCACGTGGGTGAAGGTGGATCTTATTTACTCAGTCTGCTGGTATAGAGGCTCATCTCTTGCAGAAACACACACACGCACACAGACATGATGCTTGACTGGTCATCGTTAACCACCCATCTGTACCCATCACCCACCTACCATCTGTCTTTCTATAACCTCTATTATGACTACTAAAGATATAGATATAGATATAAGTATAATAGCACTGACATTTTCAAAGATCTCTCAAAGGTAAGCTGTAATGTATGTCGTCCTTGAGACACACCACTTTTGTCATCCCTGAGACACACCAGGTTTCAAGACTGATGCTATTTGTATTGCTTCTGTGTTCACAGAAGTAAAATTGAAGTTGACCTAATGGGGAAGGCAGATGGGGAAGAAAGTAAGAAGTGGAAGTGTTTCCCGATTTTTTTTTTTTTGAGACAGAGTCTCACTATGTCACCCTGGGTAGAGTGCCATGGCATCACAGCTCACAGCAACCTCAAACTCTTGGGCTTAGGCGATTCTCTTGCCTCAGCCTCCCAACTAGCTGGGACTACAGGCTCCTGCCACAATGCCCGGCTATTTTTTGGTTGCAGTTGTCATTGTTGCTTACCTGGCCCTGGCTGGTGCCCTAACCATTGTGCTATAGGCACCAAGCCATTATTCCAGCTCTTTTTGCAGAAAGTTATCACGTAGGCAGACTTAGGTCTACATTAGCCCAAACTGAGATGTCCCGGGTCAAAGCCACCCACTGTGGTCATTGGAGTTAATTGCATTACGTGAGGCCTTTGTTACTTACAAGCCTGCCATGACAGCTTGCCAAGAACTCAGGCCTCTCTGAAAGCAAACCATTGGGGTTTAATATTTTGCTTGATTCTCTGTAGGAAAGCTGCAGCCTGGCCCATTGTGGCCATCACCATGGTGGCCCTTCCTGTTCCCTGGCGTGTTTCCTGCTTTCAAATGAGTCCATGGCTGCCACCTCCCCAGTTCCCCATGGGGAGAAAGATCTTTGTAGCTCATAGAATAAATTCTACCTTATTCTGATGCCTCATATGAAACTGTTACCACCTTTTCTGACTTCAACAGCTCTATAGATAAGGAGTCCAACAATCTCCAGCTGACCTTTCTGTCACATATGATATGTCTTCAACGCCAGAAGAACAAAACTGATCAAAACCACGCATGTCTTCATCTTACAGGGATGCTTAGGGAGGTGGGGCTGGATCAGTGGACGGCAGTGGGGCTTAGGTTCCAGAAAAGGTGTAATATCATCTCAAGGAGCCAGGGGGCTGTGGGACCAGTTGCTACAACAGGCAAGTGAAACAGAAGATGATTGGGTTCCTCTCCAGACCTCCCAACTCTCACCTCAGCCATGGGAATGCTCCCAGGACAACTCTGAGGGCCTTGACTGGCTTGACCAAGTGACCATGGAAGAACTTTCTTTTTTTTTGAGACAGAGTCTCAAGCTGTCACCCTGGGTAGAGTGCCAGGGCATCACAGCTCACAGCAACCTTCAGCTCCTGGGCTGGAGCGATTTTCCTGCCTCCACCTCCCAAGTAGCTGGGACTACAGGCGCCTGCCACAACATTTGGCTATTTTTTGTTGCAGCTGTCATTGTTGTTTGGCGGGCCCGGGCTGGATTCGAACTCGCCAGCTCAGGTGTACGTGGCTGGCGCCATTGTCAATCTCATCTGTCCAGTGCTGGGTGCATTTACCCACCTCATAGTATTTAAGGCAGGAGACCCGTTCCTCACCCATGGGGAGAGTAGTAGGTGACCAGACATATTTTTGACATTCTAATGCACAAATGCTATGGGACACAATGCAGTTAACATAATGCATGATCGTGTGGCAGAGTGGACAGCAATGGTTTTGTGTTTCCCTGTGAAGTACGTCAGTGCACTTGCTTAATAAGAGTGTCTTTGCTTCCGTGAACCCTCAGGGCTTTGCCCAACAGTCTCTGCTAACAATGTAATTTGTGGTGTGGGAATTGGGCAATGTTGTATGAGCTTGACCTCTGGAGGGGCTGGAGACAGATTAGCCACACTGCCCATGCAAATGACCTTGATAAAAAGCCCAGACACTAAGCTGGTGGGAGCTTCCCGGCATGGCAATACTGTATGAATGCTGTCACACAGGGTATCACAGTATGGTCCCCTTTGCTGGGACCACTAGTTGCTATCTGCATGATTTCACCTGCAGAGGTCAGCTGGACCCTCATACCTGGTCTCTCCTGATTTCTATTGTCCATTATACTTTCACCTTTTCTGACTTTAATCTGTATTCTTTTGCTCTAATGAAACATGACTTCTGGCTCAGTGCCTGTAGCTCAGTGGCTAGGGCGCCAGCCACATACACCAGAGCTGGGCTACATACACCACATCCAGCCTGGGCCTGCCAAACAACAGTGACACCTACAACCAAAAAGTAGCCTGGCATTGTAGGAGGTGCCTGTAGACCCAGCTAAGTGGGAGGCTGAGGCAAGAGAATCGCTTAAGCCCAAGAGTTTGAGGTTGCTGTGAGCTGTGACATCATGGCACTCTACCTAGGGCAACAGCTTGAGTCTGTGTCTCAAAAAAAAAAGAAAAAGGAAAGAAAAGAAACATGAGTTCTGCTACTCTCTCTAGAAAATGTTCAACCTGAGTTTGGCCTTAGAGACTTGTTTAACTGCAAGGAAAAAGAAGTATTATAACAGAAAGTCTTGTTTGCCTTTGAAATATGAAAGTCTAACTAAGCTACAAAAGCTCACGTTATCCTCACAGGGAGCAGAAGGGTCTGTGGTTCTACCATGCCTGGCTGGAGGAGATAATGTTCCCCAAGATTAACCCTCCCTGATCTGACAGCCATGGGGTGGTGGTATGAAAAACATGATGAGAGGGAAGAGAGCCTGGGGAGAGATGCACTCAACAGGAACAAGAAAATGTAGTTTTCCAGGGTCCTCTTGCAACCCAGTGAGGGCATGTCATAAAGGCTGACCTCCCTGGTGATCCCCACGTCTTCCCCTTCTGTGTACCTTCACATAGAATGGAGCTGCATTCACATTTCTGTGACCATCTGAGTATTGTGTGACACCCTGTAAAGACTAGATGCTTTACGAGAACGAGAAAGTATCCCTTAGTCTTGCTCGATGAATGAATGCATTCATCTGTTTCCAAGGTATCAAACATATGAACATTTTTACTTGTTCTTTTACTGGTTATAAGACAAAGAGATGAGCAAATTAAGAAGTAAAAGTATGAATGGAAGATGGGACATCAGTTCCTAGAGAACTCGTGGGCTAACCACAAAAGTTAGTTGCCTTTGACAACATAATACACACACAACAACATCAACAGCAGAAAACAAATTGTACAGAAGAAAGAAAAGGAGTCGTGCGGGTGCAAAGGAGTTTCTGCTAAGTCATGCTGCAGCAATCTGGGTACAGTGTCTAGAGAACAGGAGTTCTTGGCATGCAAAGAAAGACCCTTTGTCAATGTTAGGCATCCAACAGCGAGTGTTCAGAAGGAAATTTTAGAATGAACAGGGACAATCCATTCATCTGGAATCAGAAGCTCAAGTCCCAACTCCATCGTCTTCTGGGGCTGGTCCCATGGCTCATGGTTTGCCCTTCGGTGACCTCCGCAATGACCTACATGCATCATTTAATCTCTAAGGATACTAATTTGTCAATGGAGATGACATGTCTATATATTGTGAATTGCGTTTGTGACATTGTCCTTGTTGCTGGATATATATAGTTTTTCTTCCCTTTTCTTTCTGCAAAGGAGCTCCGTGTCTCTGGACTGACTACTTTATCACTACTTCCAGCCTCCCAGTTTTGGATCATCCCAGGTAATAGTCAAAGGTGTTGTCTGTGCAGATAGATTTCACAATCTTTTTCCCAATGTTTAACCTTCTGCAAACATTTTCACAGCCCATGAGATAGAACAGAGAGCATATTAGCACTTGATAGATGGGGGAAATTCTAGCACCTGATAGTGAGGAGAAACTCAGTCCTCTGTTGTCTGGTTATGAGTTAACTCCGGGTCATGCTCCCATGAGTACAGCCATCCTTGGCTTACAAGAAAGAACGTTGGTTCCCACCATCTCTCTGGTGACGTTTTCTTAGTGAAGATTTCAAAGGTTCTGGGGATCAGGGGAAAGAACATTGGAAATTACACGACTTTGTTCTCTTGGGTAACTGGAGGTGTTGTAGACACAGGCTCGCTTCCATCCGTACTTGGCAAAAACATGTCTAGTTCTTCTTCTTGACTGTGCACTCCAAGCTTGTTCTCCTGCCCAGGTCCTCAGTCATGAGTCTTCTTTGATAAAGACAACCTTTGTTTTAGTACCTGTAAGAATTTCCTCTCCTGCCAGGGCCTGTGGCTCATCAGGGCCCAGATCCAGTAGAGATCAGAGGCTGGGTGTTGTAGGGGACAGTTATAAATGACCATGACCACTATCCCTCTGGAAACAATAATTCTACAGTGCAAGAGAAATTATATCCCAGGAAGATTGCACGGCAAGTTTTGAGAATCTACGTCAACTCAGTCCCCAAGGTGAATTGGGGTCACATTAGTGCTGGCCTGACCTCAAATAAAGGGGGAGAAGGGACAATGAAGATACAACATACTTTCTCCTGCCTCGTTAAATGTTCGGTCTTCAATATCACGGGAGCCATCATCTGCCCCAACTGTAGCATCTGCCCAGTAACTCTAAGTGGACAAAATATTTTTGGACAAATCTGTCTCTCTTTGCAGCCAAAACCATCATGCCTTAACAGCTTCTGGTTACTGTCCTCATTCCAAGGCTCATTTGAAGTTTCCCTGATCGTGTTTCAACTTCAGCCTCACTGGGTGTCCCATAAGTATGAGTCTCTTGTGGCTGCCATAACAAATAGCCACAACCCCAAAGGCTTCCAAGAACACATATTTATCCTCTCCCAGGCCTGGAGCCCAGAGGTCTGAGATGCAGGTGTCTCAGGACCGTGATCCTTTCAGAGGCTCCAGGGGAGGCGCCTTCCTGCCTCGCTCAGCTCCTGGGGGCTCCAGGTGTCCCTGAGTTTGTGGCAACATCAGTCCGGTCTATACCACCATCTCCACGTGGCTTCTCCTCTGTGTCTGTGTCTCCTCTGCTGTCTCTTAGGAAGACATCTATCACTGGATTTAGAGTCCTTCCTAAATGATGGTCTCACCTTGAGATGCCTCACTAATTACATCTGCAGAGACTCTATTGCCAAATAATATTCTACTTGTAGATTCTAGATAATAAGACAAGCACTTATATTTTAGGGCTCACCATTCAACACATTATAATATATCCAGTTCCTTCCAGAGATCCCACGGGAGGCTCCTTCCTGCCTCTCCCAGCTCCTGTGGCCACATCACTCCAGTCTCTGCCTCCGTCTCCACATGGCTTCTCCTCTGCGTCTGTGTCCCCTCTGCTGTCTCGTAGCAGGACACCTGCCATTGCATTTAGGGGCCTGTCTAATCCAGGTAGGGCTCATCTTGAGAGCTTTCACTTACTCACATCTGCTAAGGTCTGTATATCCTAACGAGACTCCTTGTGGGGTTCTACACAGACACAGAGAGATCTTTGGGGTGACATCATTCAACTCACTGCACCATCCTCCATGACCCCTGGATGAGCTCTTTCGTGTTCTTAAAGATCTCAAAGACATGGACCTAGGAAATAGACCCTCCCTGCTCTGCAGCCCCAGGTCGAGTAAGCATGGTCCTGGGGTCATGAGGACCCCGGAGGATCATTGCACCCAGCTTGCTGACCAGGGATGGGAAGGCCATGCCTCTGGGCCACTAATACTGAGCAGACCACAGCAGGCACACCGCCCACGGAGCCCTGTGTGCCCCCAGGGGATTAGTGGCAAAAGTGATTTATTTGGGAACACAGTGAAAAGTGCAGGGGCAGCTTTCTTTGATATCACAAGCAGAAACTAAGGCAACCATTGAAATATGTTTTGAAAGTCGGGGTTGCATTTAACAAAAGGGGTTGTTTCAGAAGTCTGGCGGCCAAATGTCTTGCTGTTGGTGTTTCTGACTCAGAGGTCAGGCCAGGGGACTGAGGCTGATGAGAGGTGTGTACAAAGTCCAGGTCCTTCCATCCTCCATCCGTGAGTCAGTATTTCTGGTGTCCATCCCTGGGCATCCAGCTCTCTGAGACCTTTCTGCTGCCCAAATATAAGAGTCTGCTGTGTTCACAGGTGTCTGCCTCTATAAGGCTACAGAGAATCATCTGCATGCCCCACTCCTTTGCACAGCAGCATCTTCTCCCATACAGAGCAGTGATTATCAACATGCCTCCCATCAGAACAGAGAAAAAAAGAGAGAGCCCTTTAGACCACACGGTCTGACAAGCCTTTCCCCACCGAGATGAGACGTGCTTCCTTCTCTCTGAGGGGAATAACGACGAGGTGATTAAGCGGGAACCTGACAGCCTCCATGCTCCCTGCGTTACTGCCACGGCGTTAATTTAAGTCAGGTGTAATCTCCGAAAACAGCGCGCCTTACAGGACGCAGGCGGCGTGGGCTCGATGACAAGGAACGGCAAGGCGAATTCACATCTTTTGACTGAGTCGTTAATCGCAGACAACGAAGGCTTACCAGCCCACGACAGAGGTAAATGTGACAGGCGGGTAAGGAGAGAACTGGGGAAGCTTCTGCCGGCCCGCAGTGGCTTTGCTTCACGGCTGAAATCTTTGTGAGCTTTAGCGAGATCAAGGCACTGCCACTCGGGTCATTTGCTCATCTGTCAGCGGTGGATGGTCTTTCTCTCCTTCAAGGCAGGGGAGTTCTGAGCAGCGCTCGCTGGGAAGCCACCAGGAGCCTTTATCCTGGGATCAGTCGGTTAAACAGCCTTTGGAATAAGGCTTCTCGGGAGGCTCGGAAAAGCCACCAAACTGCCAGCTATGAGCAGAAACAAAAGTGACCTTTCAGCTCCTGGCAGGGCTGGACACAGGCCGGAATCACCTGCTATGACGTACGTGGGTTTTCCAAGATGTTTCATCTTTAGATTTTTTTTTTTTTTGAGACAGTCTTGTTTTGTCACCCTGGGTAGAGTGCTGTAGTGTCACAGCTCACAGCAACCTCAAAGTCTTGGGCTCAACCCATCCTCCTGCCTCCGCCTCCCCAGTAGCTGGAACTACAGGCACCTGCCACCATGCCCGGCTATTTTTAGAGAGGTGAGATGCCTTTGAGGGAAGCAATAGCGGGGACCAGAGACACCCCGGGTAAAGTCACATGTGGGGGACAGGTGGGGGACTCTCCCTGGAGAACGGTTATTCATGTCACTAAGCCATGGGGACCTGGCGGGGAAGGCGACTCCATAAACTCACACAGAAGGGACGCCCGGCTGCCAGACGCTTCCCCGTCCCCTCATCTGGAATGAATTTGTCTTTTGTATTCACACTCTCTTGGGGCTTTGTTCTTTTCTCTCAGCTTCCTAACAGTGCTGTTCCCTGCAGCTTCCTTTGGGTCAAAAAATTCAGCCTCCTCTGAGCTCAGATGTTCAGCATGTCCATCTCCTGGGGCGGCTCTGACACAGCCCCACAGCCTGAGCATCTTAAACCATGAATGTTTATTCTCTCACGTCCTGGAGGCTGGAGGTCTGAGACCAAGTCGTCTCAGGCTGGTCCCTCCGGAGGCCTCTCTCCTTGGCGTGTAGACGCTGTCTTTTCCCTGTGTCCTCATGTGGCTGTGTCTCACTCTGTGCCTTTCTATATAATAATCTCCTTGTTTTTTTTTTCCCTTGAGACAGAGTCTCACTCTGTCGCCCTCAGTACAGTGCTGTGAAGTCAGAGCTCACAGCGACCTCCAACTCTTGGGCTCCAACGATCCTCCTGCCTCAGCCTCCTGAATAGCTGGGACTACAGGCACCTGTGACACCCTCCGGCCATTATTTTCTTTTTTTTCTTTTTTACATATTCATGTGTTTACTAGGTTTCCACCTTTTGCCTTCACAGAATTAAAAAGGCTTATAATGTAATAACAATGACAATGTGTAAGATAAGGACTAGAAACAAAAACCTCAAAAAGAATGAACGAAGATACGTACATTCAGAAAAAAAATCAGACAATTACAGCATCAAAATATTAAGCAATATTAATAATAATGATGCAAAGAAAGTAACATTCGCATTGTCAAATAAGAGTATGTCTGTTATAGAGTGCTCTGACTCTGAGGCTCAGTATGGAGTCATCAGTTAACTTCTTTTTTTTTTTCTAAACCATTCGGCTATTTTTAGAGACTGGGTCTCTCTCTTGCTCAGGCTCGTTTTGAACTCCTGAGCTCAAGCAATCCACCTGCCTCAGCCTCCCACTGATCTTTTTTCTTATAAGGACACTCGTCCTATAGGGTCAGGGCCCATCCTAGTGGCCTCAGTTTACCTTTTTCATCTCTTTACAGACCCATCTCCAAACACAGTCACATTCGGAGGTCCTGGGGGTCAGGGTTCCAATGCGTGCGTTTAGGGAACAGGTGAGTTCATCCCCCCCAGGCATGTCCTCACACTTGTGCCTTGCTGAGACGTGTGCATCTAGAATGTCCCTCTTCTTTCCATATATCCTCCCACCTACAGCTCTCAGGGGCCCTCACCTGTGGGGTGATTCGGGCTCCACCAGAGAAGCCAGATAGATGGTGGGAGCTTGGCAGAGTCGTCGTGCAGGGTGCAACCGAGTTGCCAGCTTGCACCTTCATCTGCTGGTGACATTCATCTCATCACCGTGGAGACAGAACCCCGGTCTTTAACTCACTTGTTTCCAAGGCATCTGGAGACTTTGGGCTCGGTGCTACAAAAGCCAGCAGCTGAGAACCCAACCTGTAGCAGAAGGGGTTTCTTTCCTGACCCATCACACTGTACCCAGTTCTTCTGGAGGCTCCAGGGAGGCTCCTTCCAGCCTCTCCCAGCTCCTGGGGCTCCAGGTGTCCCTGGGCTTGTGGCCACATCACTCCAGTCCCTGCCTCCGTCTCCATGTGCCTTCTCTTCTGTGTCTGTGTCTCCTCTGCTGTCTCTTAGGAGGACACCTGCATTGGGTTTAGAGCTTCTCTAAATTGAGGATGGTTTTATCTAGAGATTGGTAGCTTAATTGCATCTGCAGAGACCTTGTTGCCAATTATGTTCTATTCATAGGTGCTGGGTGACAGGACAGGGACACACTTTTCAGAGGTCACCATTCAACCCATTACGATTCAACCCATTCAATCCAGTTCCTTCTGGAGGCCCCAGGGGAGGCTCCTTCTTGCTTCTCCCAGCTCCTCGGGGTTCCAGGCATCCTACACTTGTGTCCACATCTCTCCAGCCTCTGCTTTTATCTTTCCGTGATGTCCTTTCATGGGCAGAAAGAGGCACAGACAGGAAGGACAGGGTGCAGGAAATCCCGCAACCGCCGCCTTCCTGAGGACACAGCCCACATCACAGGCGTGACAGCTTCAGAGCCCTCTCAGAGCTGAAGATTCCTTCCCTGAGGACTGGCTCAAAACATTTGCTTCTCTGATCTGTTGGGCAGGGGCATATCTGCCTTTCTTTGAACTTCCTGATGGCTGACAATTAATACTGATTCGGAAAGAGCATACACACACCACGTTCTTTGATTCACCATCCTGAAAACTACAGGACGGTCACTCTTGAAAGCAGTTGCCACAGACGAAACGTCTAAACAAGTCCTGCACAAGTGAGGTCTGAGAATCTTCTGTCCTACAGCCTCCTAGTGTGCACAATACAGGTGCCAAGAGCTACACCGCTCAGCACCCCAGAAAAAGACTCGGTAATTGGGTCTTGCTGAGAGTCTGGGTCAAACTCCATGTCCATGAATTCTGGAGAGTACGTAGTGTGTGCAAAGAAATCTCACTCCATGTGGAAATGGTTATTTCTTTCCAATAGGGCACCAACAACCACCATGCAATAAGGTCTCTGGAGCTTGGAGAATTCTCTCCAGCTTTGCAAAAAAGCTCAGTGCCCCCCAAGAACACCCAGAAATTCAACTAAACATCCAGGTCTGCCTGTGACTGGGCTTCTAACTCCTCCAGACTTGCCCTTTTTTTCTTCCGATTCCAATCGGGAGATGTGCGAATGATTCATAAAACATATGCTCTAAATTTTTATGTAGGCTGATTTTTTTTTTCCGACTGAGTGTGAAGCGTTAGGATTGATTGATCAAAAAATATTGGTGACCACTTTGGGCATGTTGTGGAAATAGGATGAAATATGTGCTTCGGGGCATTGGGTACTTAGGAAAAAGAAGAGAAATGAGAACTTAAAACTTAATCAAAGTGAAATTACTTTCTCTGAGGAAATGCTGGGTAATGCTAGGGGACCCATTTAGAAAGTTACAAGACAGAATGAAAACTCAAGGTTATTAAAGAAAATGAGTTAACAAATTTCCCAGTTACCCAGGGAAAATGGGGAAAACTAATTTGTCTGGACCTGAACTGTCAGAGCATCTTTGAGTAACGGGAAAATGATTCTTTTAAGCACCTGGCAGAGAAGAGGCTAGTCAGAACCACATGACTTTTGATACCTTTAGCGATAAGGTAAAGAGCTGGAGGGGAATTATTTAACTTTAAAAGTTTGTATATTTAATACGCCTTTGTGTTTGTATGGGGAGTTGCCATGGATTTTAATGGATGCTTTGGAATGAAACGAACAATTTGCCAATTAGTGGACAGATGCAGAAAGTGAAAATCCACAGACTTGTCACCTCAATTTACAAAGTCAGTCATAACAAGAAAATCACCAGGAAGAGATTTACGCTGAAGAAGACAGGTTGTCGGTGACGCCGCCTAGCGATGGGTCATATTTCCAGGGGTGACAAAGTCAGGGGTGGTGATAGACTGATGTCTGTCAATAATTATCTCATTTTGGCTTGGTGCCCGAACCACAGCCGTTACAGCTCCAGCCACATACACCCAGGCTGGCGGGTTAGAACCTGGCCTGGGGCCTGCTAAACAACAATGACAACTGCAATAACAACAACAAGCCTGGTGCTGTGGCAGGTGCCTATATTCCCAGCTATGTGGGAGGCTGAGGCTGTAAGAGAATCATTTACGCCTGAGAGTTTGAGGTTGCTGTGAGCCGTGACGGCACAGCACTCTACCCAGGGTGACAAAGTGAGACTCTGTCTTAAAAAAAAAGAAAAAAACTCATTTTTTTCTGTAAAGCAGAGCTTTTCAACTGGGGGTTACTCTGTCTCCAGGGTGATGTTAGAAATTTCTGGACATATTTTTTGCCCTGATAACTAGGTGGATGCTGCTGGCACCTGGCAGGTGAACCCCAGGGCCACTACTCAGCCCCTACCACAAGGGATTTTCTGTCTCCAAATATTTCCATGGCCTAGAAACTCTCTTCCATGTGATAATAACAGATTTTAGATGAGTCTCCATTGAAAAGAAAAAAATCAAATGGAAAAAGACAACAAGAACGTATGGAATAGTGTTAAAGCCATAAACATCCCTTTTCCAGACAACTATTTCATAGTGCCTGTTTTAGGAAAATTAGCAAGATCTGAATAAGGGCTTGGGTTTAATAAAGAATGCTTTTTCAGACTCGGCGCTTGTAGCTCAGCAGCTAGGGCACCAGCCACATACACCAGAGCTGGCGGGTTCAAACCTCACCCAGGCCTGCCAAACAACAATGACAACTACAACCACAAAATAGCCGGCCATTGAGCCAGGCACCTGTAGTCCCAGCTACTTGGGAGGCTGAGGCAAGAGAATCACTTTAGTCCAAGAGTTTGAGGTTGCTGTGAGCTGTGACGCCACAGCTCTCTACCCAGGGCGACATAGTGAGACTCTGTCTCAAAAGAAAAAGAAAAAAAAAAAAAAAGAAAAGAAAAAAGGAATAGTTTTTCAAAGGCTCTGGACTGAGTGGAGAAAGGCTTGGAACTCCCTGTGAAGAGGAGTCTGTCAAGCCAAGCCACAGATGTTTGGGGTTCGAGAATTTCGAGGTCAGCGGGCATTGATCTACTGTGGATTACCCTACAATATTCCCCGGATGGCTAGAAACCTAGTCAGAGTGAGTGGGTTTTCTGGGTGTGTCCAATCAATTCACGGAGGACCCAGCCCAGACCTTGGGGCATCTTCAAGGTGATTCAGAAAAGGGCCCGTAAGGGGCTGCCAAGTGGTTTGTTTTGCTCTTTTAAAAATTGAGATAAAATTTACAAACGATCACATTAGCCATTAACTATTTTAAATTGTACGGTTCTACAGTATTTGCCAAGTTCTCTATCTCGTGCGGACACCCGCACCTGTGTTGAGTTCCAAGACATTCTCATCCCCTCAAATGGAAACTCTATGCCCCTTGGTATCCACTCCTGATTCCACCTGCCTTCTGCCCCTGGCAACCACCGGTGTGCTTCTTGTGTTCACAGACCATAGGACTGTTGATGGGCATTTGGAAAAATGACCCAGATGTCCACCAGTGGCTGAGGGATGAATAAGGTGTTATCTTCATACAGTGGAATGTTACTCCACCACACAAGGAAGCCCTGGGACCTGCCACAATGTGGGTGAACCTTGAAAACAACATGGTGGGTGGCCAAAGGCAAGACACAAAAGACCACATAGTAATGACTTCGTGGATGTAAAACGTGGGGATTAGGAATGGACCTCTTTCTGAGGGCCATTGTCACAATCTGTCACAACCAGGTGGCTTTGACAACAGAAACTCATTGTTCCCAAATTCTGCAGTTCAGAAACCCAACATCAAGACACCTGCACCATTGGTTCTAGAGAGAAACTCTGCAAGAGAAGCTCCTTTCCTGGTTTTCCTGTCTAGAGGCTGCCTGCAGTTCTTGGCTGACAACCCCTTCCAGCCTCCCTCCAATGTCCACATCCAACCTTACATGTCCTCGTGACTTGGACTCTGCACTGCCCTCTTTGAAGGACCCCGTGGTAACTCAGAGCTTCCACCACCCTCTTTGAAGGACCCTGTCACTCGGACCCTCCACCTTCCTCTTTGAAGAACCCCGTGGTGACTTGGACCCTCCACCTCCTTGTTTAAAGGACCCGTGGTGACGTTGGACTCATCCAGGTAAGCCCACAACATCGCACATCTCAAAACCCTCAACTTGGTCACTTTCACAAAGTCCTTTTGTCATGGGGGGATTATCCACAGGTTCTCATTTTTGGGCAGATTTGGAGGTCTTCGGGCCCTTAATTTAGACCCTGCCCCTCAAGAGAAACAGATACCTTTACTGAGGACATCATAACATTTTTAACATACTCATGTGAATTTTGGCACTTCAGAGAAGGTGAGCAGATATAAAGTCTACTATATAATAGCATTAATACTTAGCTAATATTTTATTATAACACTGATACAGAAGTCAGTTGAACCTACATGGATTCCATTGCTTGACTGATAGAAAATCCATTTATGGTATTGCCCATTTCTTTCGTAAAGAATGAATACTTGAGTATTTGAGATAAGTCCTCCAAAATGAAGGAGATTAAAGATGCTTCACTGTACACAGGGTCTGCAGGTGGCTTCCCCCCAAATTTAACAACTAATATGGTTGAATAGCCTATTGCTGGCCACAAATTTAATGCATCATTGCTATGTATTTACAATAAAGGAATCCACAGAAAAAAATGTTATTAAGAAAATTAACAAATTGTGGTATGTGTATGCCATGGAATACTATGCAGCCATGAAAAGATGGGTATTTCACATCTTTTATGTTTACCTGCATAGAGCTGAAACATATTCTTCTCAGTAAAATATCTCAAGAATAGAAAAAAAAAGTATCCAATATACTCAATAGTATTATAAAATAAATATATAATCACCTAGTCATTCACACGAATGGTAAAACATAACTATAGTCTAGAAAGTAGAAGGGAAGAGGAGATAGACGGGAAGGGAGAGGGGAGGGGGGAGGAGGCAGGGTATTTTGGGGGGACCTCACCCAATGTGCATGATGCAATGGTACATTTCAAAACTATTCAGAAATGAGTATAATTGTGATGGATGCGTTACTTAGTTCAAGGTAAGCATTTCACATTTTATATCAAATGAGTACACTGAACCCCTTAAATGCATCAACATACACAGTTATGATTTAATTTAAAAAACCCAGAAAAACAAAGAAAATCCTAAGAAGAGAAAATGTGTTTACGATTCACTAAGTGAATGTGTGGCCTCATAAAGGGTTTCCCAGTAGTTCATGATACCCTGGCGACTCCAGGGAGCTCGTATGTCCCCATTTTAAATGTGTTTTCATTCAACTGTGTGCCTGGCTATTTGTCCCTCACTCATCAGCTGCCACGAGGACTCTGCTCTTTACAACGGGCTGTGAGAAGGATAAACATTTTGGAAGGTGCTGATTTTTTTTCCTTTTCTTTTTTTTTTTTTTTTTTGGTAAACCTAACTCACGTAGACTTTATTTCACTCCACAGACCCTGCCAATAACCTACCGGGAAGATGAAAAAATAAACAGGAAGAAGATACATTCTCTGCTCCTCGACAGATGTTGCTGGTGCCGCGCAGACAGGTGGGAAATTAGCTATTCATTCCTGCCTCTCAGGTGCGTGCACGGGGGCAGGGGAGACTTCTGCAAAGCTGGCCTTTGTGGAGAACTCTCCAAAAACCGATCCCAGGCCAGGCAGGGATGAGTGAGAACGTGAGTTAACATGGGCTGGTTTGTGGGTCTTTTGTTTCATAAGTCAACTGAGTAAATGCAAAAAAAAAAGAGAGAGAGAGCTATGGTTATTGCATTATTTTTTTTCTTTTTGCTGTGATAGCGAAGCGCCTTAGATGGGTGGCTTAAAGTACAGATGTTTGCAGCCTCACATTCTGGAGCCTGAGAACCTGGGCTTGAGACACCTCTGTCTCTGTCCTTGGTGTGAGGACACCATCTTCTCATGGGGTCGCCCCTCTGTATGTGTCTGTGTTCCCCCCTTCTTAGATGAACACCAGTCCTGGTACATCAGAGCCCCCACAGTGACCTCATCTTAACCTGCCCAGTTCCACCTGCAAAGGCTGAACTTGGAAATGAGGTGACACTGGTCCTGGGGTGGGTACAAGGACACTGTTTGGAGTGGGTGGGACACACCTCATGTCATAGCAGGCACAAGGACACACCAGACTCCTAAATACCTTAGCACCTAAATACCATTGTACCCAGAAGACCAGGAGATATTTGAGAAAGTGAAAGGGACAGAGTCTGGAGCAGTATTCCAGGATTGGACCCAGCTCAGCGAGACACGAATGGGGCTCTTTCTTCCTCGCACTATCTGTGTGTGATGCTTTCAGAAGCTCAGCTCCCTGGGGCTGTGTTTTGTGTACCTAATGTGTGCACAGTGTGGTGGTGATACTCCAAGATATCGGGTCGTACACTTCACTTTTGCCCAGAAAGTAGAGATACGAGTTGACACTTGGCTCAGTGTGGGTCAAGCAGTAGTTTACCATAATCAGAAGTGTCTGGATGCTGAAGGTGACCACTTTGAGCACCTCTCGTAATTGCAGACGTCAAATGTGACTTTTGTTCATGTTTTCCTATTGGTAAATATTGAGTACTACTTTTTTTTTTTGAGACAAAGTCTCAAGTTGTCACCCTGAGTAGAGTGCTGTGGTGTCACAGCTCACAGCAACCTCCAACTCTTGGGCTCAAGTGATCCTCTTGCCTCAGTTTTTCTTTCTTTCTCTCTCTCTCTTTTATTATTTTTTTTTGAGACAGAGTCTCAAGCTGTCACCCTGGGTAAAGTCCTATGGCGTGACAGCTCACAGCAACCGTCAACTCTTGGGCTTAAGCGATTCTCTTGCCTCAGCCTCCCAAGTAACTGGAACTACAGGCGCCCGCCACAACGCCTGGCTATTTTTTGGTGGTTGTTGCAGTTGTCATTGTTCTTTAGCAGGCCCAGGGTGGGTTCTAACCCGCCAGCCTTGGTGTATGTGGCCAGCACCCTACCCACTGAGTCACGGGCACCGCCCTTGCCTCACTTTTTCTATTTTGCTCAGGCTGGTCTCAAATTCCGAGCTCAAGCAATCCACCTGCCTCCCAGAATACCGGGATTATAGGCATGAGCCACCACGCTGAGTACTACATTTTTTAATACTGTTTTTTTCCTTTCTTAAACTGTGTATACTTTTTAGGGATCCCTCTGTATGTGCAATTTTTACTTGTCAATTACACATCAATCAAGCTGGAGGGATGAAGGAAAATAAATAAAATAGAGGGAAAAAAGAAAGAAAATGCTGTGTGGAGTAAGCTCTTGGGTGACTTCACTGGGGCAGGCACTGGTCAACTTGGCCCCAGGTCAGCAGGTACACGGCACACCAAATCAGTTGTTTATCTGTTCTGGTCACCACCACAAAATGCTATAAACTGGTGGCTGAAACAGGAGACATGTCTTTTCTCACGGGTTTAGAGTGCAGAAGTCAGGGATCACGGGGGTGGGGCTCATGGGGTTCCCAGGGAAGGTTCTCCATCTTTCCATGTAGATAGACAGGACTTTCTAGCGCCTTTTCTTTCTTTTTTCCTCCTCAGTTTTATTAAAATATGTTTAACAAATAAAAATTGTACAGGTTTATGGTATGCAGCATGATATTTTGGTGTGAACACACCTCTCTATGTATATAGAGAGACACATTGTAACATGAGTGCTGTGAACTAGTTACTATGTCCGTCCCCTTGCAGAGTTAAGATTTTTGTGTGTGCGTTGTGCTGACAAATGTTTTTCTTTTCATTTATTAATTTATTTACTTTTTTATTGAGACAGAATCTCACTTTGTGGCCCTTGCTAGAGTGCTGTGGCATCACAGCTCACAGCAACCTCCAACTCTTGGGCTTAAGTGATTCCTTTTATTTATTTATTTATTTATTTGGAGACAGAGTCTCACTTTGTTGCCCTTGGTAGAGTGCCCTGTCATCACAGCTCACAGCAACCTCCAGCTCTTGGGCTTAAATGATTCTTTTTATTTTTTATTTTTTTGAGACAGAGTTTTACTTTGTTGCCCTCGGTAGAGTGCAATAGCATCACAGCTCACAGCAACCTCCAGCTCTTGGGCTTAGTCTATTTTTTTGTAGCTGTTTGGCCGGGGCTGGGTTTGAACCTACCACCCTTGGTATATGGGGCTGGTGGGCTTAAGTGATTCTTTTGCCTCAGCCTCCCAAGAATCTGGGACTACAGGTGCCCAACATGATGCCCAGCTATTTTTGTTTTTGGAGAGACAGTGTCTCACTCTGGATCAGGCTGGTCTCGAACCTCTGAGCTCAGGGCAATCCACCTGCCTCGGATCCCAGAGAGCCAGGAATACAGTGTGAGCCACCACGCCTGGCCTGTGCTGAGTATGTTAAGATCTACCCTTTACGTGTCTCTTCCTTTTGTGATAATGACATCTATCCTATCATTAATCCCACCCATATAATCTCATTTATCTTTAATTACCTCTGAAAGACAGAGGTGACAAATACAGTCACATCGTGGATTTCGGTTCCAACATATGAATTATTTGGAGGAGGGCAGGGAGATCAATGTCATTCTTAACATCCACAGTATCCCATAAAATGAGGATGCTGACATGACCCAAAGCTTCTGGGTTTCCCTTCCCTGGAAGGGAAGAGGAATATTTGATCCACTTATCTCAAAACACAGCCTTTGGGGGGGCAATTAAATATTTCAGTGATGCAATGACGTCCTTCCCCATCTCCCTTTAACATTTTGAAACTCAGCTTAGCAAAGGACGTCATCAATTCTGGCGTCCTTGTTGGTTTCCTCTGCCCTCTTCCTACGTTAGCGTCTTGGTTTTGCTCCGTTCCGTCTGACAACTTTTCATTTACCACCAATCGATGCCCTTAAAGAGAAAACATCTGTTTGGCTAAAGTGGAAATCGATGCCGTCCACCAATTAGGTATCTGCTGGGGGAATCAACCTTTCCTTTCTTGGAATATCAGAGACGTTTGTATTGAGAATAGTGTAAATAAACAACATGCAAGGTGCTGATTGTTTTATCCAGAGTCTTTGAAACTTTCTGGTAACCCATCATTTGTGGATTTTTTTTGGCATCTTCTTGGAGCACATAGAGGACAGTGTGGCTCCCTCATTCCCACACGAGGGGTGTTTGAGAACCCAGAAGGGGTTGTGGGCCCCAGAAACTCAACTCAAGGACACCCCAGATACAGTAGCTCTGAGGCTCCGTACTTGAAACAGACCTGGTTTTGTTTCCTATAAACGGTTTATTTCCCGGTGAGATTGATGCTGTTAATATTAGCTTTCAAAATGACAGATTAACATCGCCAGTTAATCAGGGCTATTAGCAGATAAATATCTGTAATTCGATCACCAGAGTAATTTCTTTTCCAATAATGCGATTTACAAATGCGAGCGATTAAGTAATTAGCTTACATCTCCACGCATTACCAGCTTCCTGGTACCCTCCTCTTGCCAGTAGCCCTCGGTGGGTAAATGAGAGGCCGCCTCGTGGTATTTCCCTCCCAGCCAAACCAGACTGGGTTCTGGGTTCTGGGTTCTGGTACATGGGGAAGACTCATTCATGAGGGATAAAAGCCAGGCACAGAAGCACACTCACCTGTTCCTTGTAGATGAAGAGTTAGGGGCTATTTTGGGTTGGAGGACTGTCTAGGACAGACACAGGGTGGCTTCTTGGGGTGCCTGTATTTGGATTCTTGATCTATGTGATGTTTACATGGCCACGTGCATTGGTAAAGATCTATTGAGCCGTGACTTGGGGTGTATATGATGAACAGTGTATAAATACTTACCACAGATAGAATGTTTGAATTCCCCCCAAATTCCTATGTGGAAAGTCTCACTCCCAAGGTTGTGGTGTAGGTGGTGGGGCCTTTGGAAGGTGATGGGGGTCATGAGTGTGGAGCGTCATAGATGGGATCAGCGTCCTTGTAAAGGGACCCCACGGAGGTCCCTCACCTCTTCTACCATGCAAGGACACAGTGAGAAGGCGCCTTCTAGAATCAAGAGCTGAGTACCCACCACTCACAGCATCTGCCACGCCTGGATCTTGAACTTCAGCCTCCAGAGCTGTGAGCCATAAATGTTTGTTGCTTATAAACTTCTCAGTCTGTAATTATTTTTTAATAGAAGCCCAAACAAACTAAAGTGACATTATCACATTGCACCTCATAAATGTATATGATTATGATTTAATAAAAATTAAATTAAAAAAAAGAATATTAAGGAAAAGTAAGCCAAACAGGAAACCAATTAGAACGTGGAAGAAGAGAAACAAAAGTTAAGTTCCCCCAGCGGCCAACGACTCCTTTGGGGTAGGGGCCCTCACCCAGAGGACGGTCCTTGAGCACAAGGAAAGGGCTGTTCCTTTGGGGTATAGGGTCTACTTTGGATAGAAAAAAAATAGCTGTTACTATCAATACTCTAAATGTTCTGTAAAAGTTGTAAAAGGCAGTCTGGGGTAGGGACACCCTTTGGTAACAAGATGTAGCCAGCTCTAAAGCAGAGAAAAAGAAAGAAATTGTTTAACTGCTCATTCCAAATTTTACGTTAAATGGCTTCTCTGCATGGCTGCTTTGGGGATGGATGTGGCATTTCAGAAGGTCTGCAAGAGGCTCTGGTTTTTATTTTATTTTATTTTGCAGCCTTGTATGTGATCCACAGCATCTTACCAGCCTCTGTTACACACCCAGGTGCCCCTAAGTTTCTTTTTAAAATGTCTCGAGTCTCGATGGCTAATAGGTACCATCCTTGTCATTTCCAGGAAACATTTTTCTTCTTTAAATAGATGAAGGAAGTCTTTGAAAGGTTTGGTCATTTCTTTGGTTGTCTGGTGCATGAGAAAAAGCAGATGGTGGGGATTAGGGGAGGAATAAGAAATGCACAATGGCCTTCTGTATCCCTGTGCAGGGCAGAGAAGGGCTAGCGTCTAGCCTCTGCTGGCCAGCTCGCTGCCTCTTGCCACAGTTGCAGGATCTGTGCTATAAACCAAGGCTGTTCTGGAGCCTCCACCTCTAAGCATCTCCCTGAGTCCCCAGAGAATACCATGTATTACAAATTAAGTGAATAAACACATTTGCAAGGGGTGGACAATTGCACTTGTGAATTCTCTATTTCTACGGACTTGAGAGCAAGACTCAGCCACCTGTCTGACAGGAGGTGGACGACGTCCAGCCCCATTCCACCTCTGCCCTGGGTCAGCGATTGTGGGAGTTCTGGTGCTCAGGGGCAAACTTGGTCACAGGGGAGCTGACCGTCTGATCCTCATACTCGAATACAGTTCTACATAGATGGTGAAGCCACTGCATCTGAGATGCTTGACCCAACTCTGCACAATAAAACACAGAAAACTGCTTGTACCCAAGAGTCAGCTGCACAAAAACAGGGGGACATATGGCTTTCGCAGTTTGGAATGTGACTGTCCATTCCTCAGAAAGCAGTGCACCCCAGATGCCACAGCTGTGTGTGTAAGAACAGTGATTCTCAACTGGTCTGGCATGGGCATGAAAGGATCGTAGGTGGCCTTGAAATTATATATATATGTTTATTTAGAATATTTATAAAATATTATATTTATGAAATATTTATATATTACATAATAATATATAATTATATATTACATAATAATGTATAATAATTATATATGCATATATAAATTTTTTCAGTTTTGGCTGGGGCCAGGCTTGAACCCGCCACCCCCGGTATATGGGGCCAGTGCCCTATTCCTTGAGCCACAGACGCCGCCCTGCCTTGAAAATTTTTAAAGATCATTAATTAAATTATTTCAGAAAGAAGTTCAAAGCACAGTGAGTATATTCTTTTTTTTTTTTAACAACATAATTTAAGTGTGCCGTGGCAGTTTAACTATAGATTCAAGTGCAGCCTGAGATTAAAAAAAAAAGATTGAAAAACACTTAGAAACATATGGACACTGCTGACAGGGGCCTGAAAGGGTGAAAGACAGAAAGGCTTTGGGTTCCAAGTTTCTCCCTTTTAGACCTATAAGGCAGAAGAGGCGGGGTGAGGTGGTAAAGCTGGAGACAGGTGTGTGAATCAGAGACAGGTGTGTGAGTCAGAGACAGGTGTGTGAGTCAGACAGGTGTGTGAATCCGAGACAGGTGTGTGAGTCAGAGACAGGTGTGTGAGTCAGAGACAGGTGTGTGAGTCAGACAGGTGTGTGAATCAGAGACAGGTGTGTGAGTCAGAGACAGATGTGTGAGTCAGAGACAGGTGTATGAGTCAGAGACAGGTGTGTGAATCAGAGACAGGTGTGTGAGTCAGACAGGTGTGTGAATCAGAGACAGGTGTGTGAATCAAAGACAGGTGTGTGAGTCAGAGACAGGTGTATGAATCAGAGACAGGTGTATGAGTCAGAGACAGGTGTGTGAGTCAGAGACAGGTGTGTGAATCAGAGACAGGTGTATGAATCAGAGACCCAGGAGTCCAGAGAGCAGAGACAGATGAGCTCCAGGGAGGAGGCCCAAGGAGTGGCTGGGAAAGGGAGGGAGCAGGGCCACGGGGAGATTCCTCTCCGGACCCCCCACCTGGGAGCACGTCTGGCAGGGGGAGAGGAGAAGAAACAGGTCTCTGGGATGAGGTCCTGACACTTTCCTGTATTTCAAAGCCTTGCGCTGTGTGTCAGAAGATCTGCGGTTCCCCAAAGACCGGTGATTTAATTAAACTGAAGCGTCTCCAAACAGACAAACCCCAATTCATTTCAGGAGCAGTGAGGTCCGGGTTTAAAACGTGAATCAGGGCGGTTGCCCCCTGAGACCGGACCTCACTGGTCCCGAGCCGCGGTCTGGACTGGGGTTCTGCAGCCCGTGTCCGTCCGTTCATGAATAGCGCCTTCCACCTGCAATGGACAGAGACCCGGTCCCGGAGCATCCGAGCGCCTCCCGGTTTCCCTGGCAACCGCCTGGGCACGCGGGAGCGGCAGCTCCGCCTCTCCTGCTGGCTGCGCGCAGGTGCGCGGGGCGCCCAGAGGCGCGGGGGCCACTCGGCCGCTCACCTGTCAGCGCTGCGCGTTTGATCACGGCGGCCGCCCATCCCGCCAAGACCGTGTTCGGTGTGATCACAGGGTCCTGCTAATTCAGCGAGCTACGGCGATCCTGAGGGAGCCACAATCCCGGATCCTAACAGTGAGACTCTGATTTTCATCTCAAAAGCGAGCCGGCTCGCGTCACCGTGCATGAGGAATTATAGATCTATTTATTTCTGGAAATGATGGGCGTCCTAAGCGGCCAGAGGGACAGGAGGCCCAATATTGAGAGCTCAGAATGGGATTCGCAGAGAAGCCTCTCTCTGACTGCGTTTCTGAGTGAGGCAGGAGAAACCTGGCCTAAAATGTTCCCTATTTGCTCCCTCCAATTCAGACGTGGAAGCCCTGACCTCCAGGACCTCAGACTGTGGCTGTATTTTTTTTTCTTTTTTTCAGACAGAGTCTCACTTTGTCCCCCTGGGTAGAGTGCCGTGGTATCACAGCTCACAACAACCTCCAATTTGGGGGCTTAAGCAATTCTCTTGCCTCAGCCTCCCAAGTAGCTGGGACTACAGGCACCTGCCACAACACCCGGCCATTTTTTTCTGTTGCAGTTGTCGTTGTTGTTGAGCTGGCCCCGGGCTGGGTTCAAACCTGCCAGCCTCGGTGTATGTGGCCAGCGCCATCACCACTGTGCTACGGGCGCTGATCACCACTGTGCTACGGGCGCTGAGCCAGGTGGCTGTATTTGGAGATGGATCTTTACAGAGGTGATTCAAGGTCACCAAAATGAGGTCACCAGGGTGGGCCCTGATTCAACAAGACTGGTGTCCCCATAGAAAGAGCAGATCCAGACCCAAACACACACAGTGGGACGGCCACATAAGGACCCAGGGAGAAGACGGCGTCTGCACCCCAAAGAGAGCGGCCTCAGGAGGGAACAGCCTGAGACACTTTGATCTCAGACTTCCAACCTCCCGGGAGTCACAGAATAAGCGCTCGTATTTGGGGGGATATTTTTGGAGGGCATCCTGAGCTCACCAATGCAGCCCCAACTTTTGACTGACCACGTGACAACCCCAAACAATGATCTGAATTGAACCATGCAGCTTCTTTCTGAACTCACCAAAGAGTTTAATAAGTAAAAACAGCCTGGTGATGGGTCCCTGGGAGGCAGAGAGATGTGTCCCCCTGGGATTTCATCACAACCTCACATTTGACCTTGTGACCGAATCACTCAGCTATCACATGCTCCTGGCGAGAAATGAAAACGCGTTGGTGTCTCCTGGGCGTGCTGGAAGATTGGACAGTCAGTTCTCATCTGTCTGATTAGGAGACACCTCCGGGCCACATTCACAGTCACAGAGTCAGGAAGACACGTCTGGACTGGGCACCACAGGTGGGTACATCTCTCAGGAAGCGTTGAGGTTCCCCCTCAGGTCATCTGCTGCCCCAGATGATTATAAAATAGAGGATCCCCCAAACAACAACACCCTCCTCCCCGTCATTCCAGCACCCCAGACTCAGAGGCAAGTCCCAACGTTCACGGCACTGTCACTTTGCCAGGGTGAGTCCACTGTGGGAGTGAGATGAAGTCAGCATGTAGCATGATCCCCCCTGACTGTAAAGATGGTCAGTTAGAGGGCATTGCTGGTTTCTGCATCTCCTAAGGTCCGTGTACTGGCCCTGAGCTCCCTGGGGGTGCAAATCCAAGGCTATTCACTGGGTAAAGATTAGAAGGAAGAACACCCCATTAAGATTCTGTGATCCACAATGCACAATCTGGTGCATATATCTTTATTGCCAAGTGATTTTTGGTCCTTTGGATATACAC
>CAUYON010190207.1:0-25461 GCA_963573935.1 Arctocebus calabarensis
TAATCCCAGCTACTTGGGAGGCGGAGGCAGAAGACTCGCTTGATCCCAGGAACTGGAGGTTGCTGTGAGCTGTGACGCCACAGCACTCTATCCAGGGTGACAGCTTGAGGCTCTGTCTCAAAAAAAAAAAAAAAAAGAAAAGAAAAGTCCTTTTCCAAAAAAGGCTTGATTTCTTCTACAGAAAGGTGGTATTTATACATTAAGATGTAGACATTAGGTATATTCATTGGAACTGGAGTCTTATTGCTTCTAGACCCTCTCAGCAGACAGAGGTAAGAGATATATGTATGCAGATACACATACAGACACATAATCACACCTACCCTACCCCTATTTCTATTTCTGTACCTGTGTATGGGCGGTGGGGAGAGATTATACCTCCAATTTAAATTCAATACCCTGACATTCATAGTTCATTCTAGTCTTCTCCCTTTCCTTATCTGTAACTCCTCTTTTTTTTTTTTTTTTTTTTTTTTATATACAGATTCTCGCTTTGTTGCTCTTGATAGAGTGCGATGGCTTCACAGTTCACAGCAACCTCCAACTCCTGAGCTTAGGCGATTCTCTTGTCTCAGCCCCCCCCGAGTACCTGGGATTACAGGCCACAGTGCCCAGCTATTTTTTTGTTGCAATTCAGCTAGGGCCGGGTTTGAACCCACCTCCCTCAGTATATGGGGCCAGCACCCTACTCACTGAGCCACAGGTGCTGCCCTGTAATTCCTCTTTTAATCATACTTTTTTTTTTTTTTTTGAGACAGGCTATCACTCTGCCTTTTGAGCTAGGGTACAGTGAGGGATCATAGCTTACTGAAACTTTGAACTCCTGGGCTCAAACAATCTTCCTGTCCCAGCATCCTGAGCACTTGGGACTACAAACATACACGTTTGGCTAACTTTTCTATTTTTTGTAGAGAACAGATGTTGCTCAGGCTGGTCTGGAATCTCTGGCATCAAGCGATCCCCTCCCCCCCAACCTCCCAAAGTGCTATTATTACAGGCATGAGCCACCATGCTCAGCCTTAAACATTTAAAGGCTTTTGATATACATTGTCAAATTGCTTTTCAGAAAGATTGTATGTTTCCCACCAGCACTATATAAAAGTGCCCATCTTCCTGAATCCTTACTAAATATGGATTATATTCTTTTAAAAAACTTTCCAATCTTATGAGTGAAAGAAACTCAATTTACTATTTTAATTTTTTTTTTTTTTTTTTTATACCAAGTCCCACTATGACCCCCTTGGTAGAGTGCCATGGGGTCACAGCTCACAACAGTCTCAAACTCTTGGGCTTAAGCGATTCTCTTGCCTCAGTCTGCCAAGTAGCTGGGACTACAGGTGCCTGCCACAATGCTTGGCTATTTTTTTGTTGTAGTTGTCATTGTTGTTTACTAGGCCCTGGCCGGGTTCGAACCAGCCTGCCTCCATGGATATGGCCAGCGTCCTAACCATTGAGCTATGAGCGCCAAGCCTTAAATTACTTTTTTTTTTTTTAACCTCAAATGAAGTTAAACCTCTCCTATACTTTGACATTACTTAGCCATTTATATTTCTTCTTGTAAGACTAAGTAAAAATTTTGTTTTGTACAACCAACTTCTAGTTCACCTTAGTGACTAAATGATCCTAAGACATATTTGAGAATTGAAAGATCTTGTGGAAGTGTACAAATTATGTGCTAAAGGATACTCTTACTCTACTCTAAATATTTTGTAAACAACAGAAACCTCTATTAGAAGTTGGTGATGAACTTTACTACATAACTGTGTGCTGTGAATTCCTAAATGAGATATGACAAACTGGCTTTCAATTTAGGCTTCTGGGAGAGAATATAACACTGGTGGCTTGTTCACAATGAGTTTGTGAAGCAGTGTAAGAGAAAAAAGAATTTATAGATGAATGTAGGAGTCTAGGATACTCTCACAGAAAGCAGTGGGGATGAAGTAACCATTTAACAAAAAACCTCTGATAACTTTTAGGTATTCAGGAGACCCAGATGCTATGACTTAGTCGAATCAAGTATATACATAACCTATGACCCAGCAATTCTGCTCCTGTTATACCATTCAAAGGAATTTCCTCACAGGTCTCTAAGAAGATGTTAATTACAGTATGTAAGTGCAGATTTTGTCATTGTCTGAGGTGTAAAGGATTGAAGACAACCCAAAATTAAAGTAAATATTAATAGGTGGTAGATGAACCACCATGGAGAATGGTTCACAACAATGAGAAACAACAGATCAGATATCCACAGAGCAGCTTGAAAGAACATTAAAACCATATGAAATGCCAAATGAAAAAGAAATGAGATTAATAAACCATATCATTTAAATAGATTAAAAACATATATATAGAAGACAATCATATATTTTCAAAAGAACAGAAATTTTAAAAATCTTTGTTAAATGCATTAAAATCATTGCCTATGGAAAAGAAGAGAAAGGAATAACTCAAAGGGGATCTCTTTGAATATATAGATAAATTTTAAAAAGCAACAGAGGGTCTTTGCATGGACTAATGATAATAATGTGTCAGGGAACTGAGGAAATTGTTGACTTAACCCTTTGAAAGCAAGGTGAAAGAACTGAAGGAGAGAGAGAGGAAGAACATGAGAGGCAAGCACTGACTAGTAGAGAAACCTGTGCTCCCTTTGATGACAGGACTTTGCACATGCTGTTCCATGTGCTAGAAATTCTAATCACAACCAAAATCACCACACACACAGAGTTAACTTCTGTTTCCTTCAGATCTAAGTTGTCATCATTTCTTCAGGAAAAGCCACCTATGACCTCCCTGACCAGGCCATTTTTCTTTATCATGATATGTCACAACACTATATGTTGTCCTTCAGGGCATTTATTACAACTGAAAAAATGTTTTATTTTATATCTATTTGTGTGGTTCTTTCATTACTATCTGCCTCCCACTAATAGACCATAAGCTCAACAATGGCAGGAATGGTCTTACTTTTTCTCAGCCCCTGACACAGTGGCTGATACAGAGTAAGTGGTCAATTCATAATTGTTCAATAGATTAATTAATAAAAGGATGAATGAATGAATTGAGAAGGATAAAGACAGGAAAAGAGATTCAAAATGGAAGGGCTGTGCATATAACCTCACAGAGGGTCATGAAATTATTAGCCAGAAAAAAGAGGGAGGAATGATTCTCAAATTTGTCACACTTTTTGTGTGCCAGGTACTTTATATACATTATCTCTAGATTTTATTTTAACTATTATTATTTAATTATTATTATTTCACAAGGTCTCACTCTGTTGCCAGGCTAGAGTACAATGATTCAATAATAGTTCTCTGCAATCTTGACCTCCTGGGCTCATGCATCCCTCCTGCCTCAGTCTCCTGAGTAGCTGGGACTGCACCCAAGTAGCCACCACACCTGGACAATTTTTTTTTTTTAAGTTTTTGTAAAGTTGTCTTTCTGTGTCACCCAGGCTAGCCTTAAGTCATCCTTCTCCTGCCTCAGCTTCCCATGGTGCTAGAATTACAGGTGTAAGCCACTGTACAAGGCCTTACTCTTTAAAATGAGTAAAAACCAAGTTTCTGACCTCAGTGTTAATGCCTTTTTCCAAAAACCATGTAGGATGCAGGGATTGAGGAAAGTAAGAAAGGGAGAAAAATCACCAGGAATGCTAACGAGGAGGAAAAGGAAAGAAGGGAGAGAGGAAAAAAGAAGTTAGCAGAACACAGGAGGATATTCACTAAACTAAAAAGGGAGATGGCTACCAAAGTAGTACTTTTGATCTAAAGCCAAAGTAATTCTACAGCAAACAGCAGCTCACTCTTGGGATGGAGTAACAATAGGCTGGACTAACATTAATAGTATTATCCTGGCTCGGTGCCTGTGGCTCAGCGGGCTAAGGCGCCAGCCACGTACACCTGAGCTGGCGGGTTCGAATCCAGCCCAGGCCCGCCAAACAATGACGGCTGTAACCAAAAAATGGCCAGGCGTTGTGGCAGGCATCTGCAGTCCCAGCTACTTGGGAGGTGGAGGCAAGAGAATTGGAGGTTGCTGTGAGCTGTGATGCCACAGCACCCTATCCAGGGTGACAGCTTGAGGCTCTGTCTCAAAAAAAAAAAAAGTAATAATAATAGTATTATCCTTAGATTTAAAATCTAGATGCATAGGTCTCACACTCAAGTGCCTAGGGACTAAAAAGGCTGACAGATATTAGACAACAGGAAATAGTGAGGCCTGTAGGGAACTAGAAAATTCACACTGAGTGTGCCCCACCTAAAGGCACTGAAAAATCTATTTAAAAGTCTCTCTCTTTCTTTCTCTCCCCTCTCTCCCCCACTACAGAGTTTTAACCCAATAAACTATTCCACTGGCAGAGTTTGGTCCATGATACTCAAGTCTGTGCCTCCATGAGTACATTAAATTCTAGAATAAAGAGCTAACCAAGTCAAAGAAAAAAGTAAGAGAAAACACCCAGGAGAATCATAGTACTTAAAGTCTACATACAAGGGTGTCCAACCTTTTTTTCCTCTGTCACACATTGAAAGAATAAGAGTTCTCCTGGACCACATATTAAATACACACACACACTAAAGAAAGCTGATTAGCTAATTAATTAATTAATCTGTGAATAATTTTCATGATATCCAACACCGCAGATAAGCAAAAAAATTTCTCGCAAAATCAACATGCAACTTGCAGGCCACAGGTTGGACACTCCTGGTACAGCAATTCAATGGGGGCACATGGGTTTATACTTCAGATTTATCTTAATTCATCAGTTAAATTCAACTCAATAAACCAGTAAATATTGGCTGATTTTTCCTAGGTACAAAGTACTGCCCTAGGTGTTGGGGGTGATAGGACAAAATAAGTAACTATCTCTGTACTTTGATATTTAGCTTTCAGTGCAGGTCCTACTAAGTTTTATGAATAGGAAGCCATATGGAATGCAAACTAACCTCTCTTCTGCTCAGCATAAAACTAGTTCCTCATTCTGTCCCTGATTTAAATTTCACTTTCATATCCTTTTAGCTTTAAACCTATTATAGCCCTATAATGTCCTATATTCTAAAATTGGCTCTTGTTTACCTATATAAAAATGTGTATTTCTTTAGTAGTAAGAAAATATGTTTGAATTCTAGTATCTACCTATATCCCAATAGAGATGTTCAATAAATGTTCACTGAACCCAACTTCTATGGTATAAAATATGTCCATAATTCTCTGAGACACCTCCCTTCAAGCAGTAAAGTCTAGTTATCCTACTATTGAGTGTGGTCTAGATTAAGTGAATTCCTTCTAACAAACAGAATAGCAAAAATGATGACTTGTTAAAAGGTATTGGAGCTTTCCCCTTTTTCTCTCTTGGATAGTGTGCTCTGGGGAAGCCAGATGCTTTGTCATGAGGGCACCCAAGTAGTCCCATGGAGAGGTTCACATCATGAGAAACTGAAGCTTTTTGCAAATGGCCATATGAGTGAGCCCTCTGGCAGATTAATCCTTGAGCCTCAGTAAAGTCTTCAGGTGACTGCAGCCTGGCCAACATCTAGACTGTAATCTCCAGAACCGGAACACTCCCACTAAGCTACTTCTAAAATATAGATCCACAGAAACTGTGTGAAATAATAAATGTTTATTATTGTTTTACATTTCTAAGTTTTATGGTAATTTTTCTCTTAAACAGCAACAGACATCTCATACACATAATTGAACTGACACAATATGTTATTCATTATACAAGGTGGCCATAAAGTTAATAAATTTCATGCTAGTTTAAATTGCACACAAACTTTATGGCCACCCTGTATTATATTATGTTTTGGAGCCTCTTTTACTTCCTTCCTTCCTTTCCTCTACTTCCCATTTTTTGCCACCCTCAGAAACCATCAATTCGTTTTTTTCCCTTAGATGTTAAAATTCTTATGTAAGATATTAAAAACTCTTGAACTCATTTGCCCCTAAAGAATTCAAGAGATTCATTATGGTAGATCTTTTTCTTCTTTTGGTGTGACACATGTTGGAGGAGATATTCTGGATCATTCAGACTTCTCATTAACCTTAAAGATACCCATTTACTTTATTTATGTATCCATTTATTCACCCAAGTGAATTTTAAGTACAGTCATCAGCATTAGCTTGGAAAATGTAGGAAAGCAATCAAAAGAATAAATGCCACCCAGTAGGTCTTTGGAGCATATGTGGATAAGCCTATGTGCAGAATTATTTTTTTGCACCTACAGTATCAAGAAAGACTATGTGCAGAAGTATTTCCAAATTTGTAACCACAACTAGGACTTGGCCAGATATGGTGGCTCATGACTGTAATCCTAGCACTCTGGGAGGCAGAGGCAGGCGGATTGCTTGAGCTTACCAGTTTGAGACTAGCCTGAGCAAAAGCGAGACCCCTTCTCTACTAAAAATAGAAAAACTGAGGCAAGAGGATCGCTTGAGCCCGAGTTGGAGGTTGTTGTGAGCTATGACTCCATAGCACTCTAATGGGGGTGACAGCTTGAGACCCTGTCTCAAAACAAACAAACGAACAAAAAACAGAAGTAGGACTTCAGTTTGGTAATAGGTGGATAGAGAATATTAGAATAAGGGAGGATGATATACATTATATCTTAGATGTTGTTATATCTCCTATTTTAGATGACAGTCTCCTCCCTGTTCAGCTATACTTCTCAGCAGCTTTAGAATAGAGGCCTAGAGACAATACATTCTTGTTTTACAGACCATTCTTTCACAGAGAGCTCTTTGCAGCATCTGGTACAGAGAGGAGGGTGAGGAACTCTTACTGCCCAAGGGACTATCAGAAACTGTACTTGACTTTCTGCATGGCATCTATTTCTTCCCTAGGGATTTTGAAAGGCAATTAATGAGTAAAGAATAGGTCTGAACAGTCCATGTAAGTAAACAAAGAAGAAATGTCATATTTTAGTTTATCAACAAAAATCTTACATAGAAAAGACCATATATTATAAGCCTAGTACTATGTAAAATCTCTCTTTAATTGTCCACATATCTATAATATTGCAGATTTGGAAAAGACCTAGTGGTATTTGACCCCTTTTGCTGAAAAACTACTCCCACTGATGGGACTGGCATCTTATTACATTTCACACCTGGTGCAAACATAGACTTTGTTATACTTTACTAACTAATCATCTGATTCATTAAGTAAAAAGAAATTAATTAATTGAAGCTAATATTTATCTCATAAGATTACTTAAGGTAAAATGAAATAATTTACATTTAGGGAAACATAAAAAGTACCTAAATAGGCTCAGCGCCTGTGGCTCAATGGTTTAAGGCGCCAGCCACGTACATCTGAGCTGGCGGGTTCAAATCCAGCCCAGGCCCGCCAAACAACAACAGTGGCTGCAACTAAAAAATGGCCGGGCGTTGTAGTGGGCGCCTATAGTCCCAGCTACTTGGGAGGCAGAGGCAGGAGACTCACTTGAGCCCAGGAACTGGAGGTTGCTGTGAGCTGTGATGTCACAGCACTCTATCCAGGGTGACAGCTTGAGGCTCTGTCTCAAAAAAAAAGTACCTAAATAAATGATAGCTGTCTTAGACTGGCATCTTCTGTGATCATGGTTATCTCCCCTACCAAGCAAGTATGGCATTATCTTAATTTGACCTTGAGACCTTGAGTCAAGGTGCTATGGGTTGAATTGTATCCTCCTTCAAAAAAAAAAAGAGGGATGTTAAAATCCTAACCCCTGGGCTCGGTGCCTGTAGTTTAAGTGGCTAGGGTGCCAGCCACATACACTGGAGCTGACAGAGTCTCATTTTGTCACCCTTGGTAGAGTGCTGTGGCATCAAGCTCACAGCAACCTCAAACTCTTGGGTACAAGTGATCCTTTTGCCTCAGCCTCCCAAGTAGCTGGGACTACAGGTGCCCGCCACAATACCTGGCTATTTTTAGAGACAGGGGTCTTGCTTTTGCTCAGGCTGGTCTCAAATCCACAAGCTGGGGCAATTCACCCACCTCAGTCTCCTAGAGTGCTAGCTAGGATTACAGGCGTTAGCCACCATGCCCAGCCTTCTTGTGTGTGCATGTATGTGTGTGTATATATATATATACCTTTTTTTTGAGACAGAGTCTCATTATGTTGCCCTCGGTAGAGTGCCGTGGCATCACATATCACAACTACCTCAAACTCTTCGGCTTAAGCGATACTGTTGCCTCAGCCTCCCAAGTAGCTAGGACTACAGGTGCTCACCACAATGCCTGGCTATTTTTTGTTGCAGTTGTCAATGTTGTTTAGCTGACCTAGGCCAGGTTGGAACCTGCCAGTCTCAGCGTGTGTGGCTGGCGCCGTAACTGCCATGCTATGGGCACCGAGCCATTCTTGACTGTATTTTAACTGTAGAAGATAAAGGCCATGACATATAATATTTTCAAATTCTTTATGTTTGGATTGTGGAGATTTACATTTATAGTATGGCACTGTTTAAAAATTTTTCATAAGGAATGTGAAATATCACCTTTGATTCTAATGTAGGCTTTTTTTATTTTTATGTTTATTTATTTATTTTTGAGACAAAGTCTCTTTCTTTGCCTATGCTAGAGTGCACTGGTGCAATCATAGGTCACTGTGACCTCAAACTCCTGAGCTCAAGCAATCCTCTGAGTTAGGCATTTCATTTGTTTAAGGTAATTAGCCATGGAGAGGAAGACAGAAGACACAATCTTTCCAAAACAGATATATTGGGTTGGAATCCAATTCTAATCAAATAATCAGGTACAGATATATTGTCCACATTCATACAGTTCTGTGGAGAATAGTCATCAAATAGCACAATGGCATGAAGAACTCCTAAAATACCACAAACAGCTAGATATGGTGGTTTGTGCCTGTAGTCCCAGTTATTTGGGAGGCTGAGGCAAGAAGAATGCCTGAGCCTAGGAGTGTGAGGTTGCAGTGAGCTATGATGATGCCATTGCGTTCTAGCCTGTGTGACAGAGTGAGACCTTGTCTCAAAAAAAAAAAAAAAATCCCAAAATCATCAGTACCTCTTAGAAGTGGTGTATTTCCTTATATTTGATTATTTCTAGTAAAAAGCACATTGATAGTCATACAACTATATTCTATACTCTGACAACAGGTCCAAAATCAATAAGTAGGCTCTTTTTATAAATCAGTGAATGACAGCTGCGTGCAGTGGCTCATGCCTTTAATCCCAGCACTTTGGGAGACTGAAGTAGGAAGATCATTTGTGCTCAGGAGTTGGAGACCAGTCTGGGCAATATAGCAAGACCCTGCCCATACAAAATTTTTTTAGAAAATTGACTGAGAATAGTGGCACACACCTGTAGTCCCAGCTAGTTGGCAGGCTGAGGTAGGTGGATTCTTTGAGCCCAGGATCAGGATTACAGTGAACTATGATTGCACCACTACACTCTAGCCTGGGCAACAGACAGAGTCTCAGTCTCTAAAATACATAAATAAACAAATAAATAAATCAGTGATTGAAAGATTTGGAATTCTACAAGACCTACATTTTATCAAAGACCTTTTATTTTGTACTCAAGGTAACATTATGTAATATTTAAATATTATCCATGGCTATTTCTTAACTCTTTGTTGGTGAGGTTTTTTTCCCTTAACTATCACTCTATCTCAAAGGTCTGAACAGATTCTAGACTCCGTTTCTCCCTGAATCTTAGGAGGAAAGAGACAAAGGGTCTGAGCATGGTCAAGCACTTTGACATTAGAGAGAATTATATCTTGCACAACTCTAGGGGCATCATTCACAGTTTGTAGAGATAATAAACTTGTCTTCTCTTCTGATGATAATAAAGTATCTTGAGGAAACGGAGGCTTTTCCTAATTTCCCCAAGGTCAGCTTTGGGCAGACCTCCAGCCTGCCTCTTTTATGTTGAAGATGAATGATGGTGATGACAACCAATTACAACTTGTGTTTTCTAATTTGGGATTCTGAGGTGTGGGCTGCTGCTTTCCCTAAACAGATATTACAAAGTGGCAAACATTCATATAGTTACTTATTATAACTTACATAAATTATCTCCTGGGACTGGAACACCACAATCCTCAATGTACCACATCCCATTTACTAACAGTTGTCAAAGTGATTTGTTTATAGAAAATGGAAGAATTAGGCTGGGCATAGTGGCTCAGGCCTGTAATTCTAGCACTCTGGAAGGCAGAGGCAGGTGGATTGCTTGAGCTCCTGGGTTCTAGACCAGCGGAGCAAGAGTAAGAACTCATCTGTAAAAAATAGCTGGGCAGTGTGATGGCACCTGTAGTCTCAGCTACTCAGGAGGCTGAGGCAAGAAAATCGCTTGAGCCCAGAAGTTTGAGGTTGCTGTGAGTTGTGACGCCATGGCACTCTACCAAGGGCAAAATAGTGAGACTTTATCTCAAAAAGAAAAAGAGAATTAAAGAATTGTAATATGGTAAATGACCATGAAATCCCTGCCTTGTTTCCAACATCTCTAGGCTATTGGGATTCTAGCTATGGGTAATTGAAAGAAATAGGAAATGTTGGACAATGTAAATGTGAAAAAAGTAGTTCACTTTTGAAGACTGTGATGTAAAGTTTCATGGTTATCGTGACAAGATGTCTAGGGGGCATGTAGCTATAAGACGGAAGCTTGGGGGACAGATAAAGGCTGAACAAAATCTCTTTGCAATAGGAAGAGAGATGAGATCATGCTGGTAGAGCAAGTAGAGCAAGAAGAGAAGTAGAAAAGTGGGCCAAGAGTGCAACCGGACAGTCACCTGTATTGAAATAAGGAAGAAAGAATGCAGGTAGGAGAACTTGGGGGGAAAGGCTGTTAGGAGAGCCAAGGAAATTCTAATATGAGAAAGGAGATAGTATAGAATCAAAAGCAACAGAGAGATCAAGTGAGATAAAATAAGAAATAAATGATGTAATTCAGCGTGCAGAGAAAAAACACAAAATTTGGAGGCTCTTGGTGACCTTAATGAGATTAGTTTTAGTGGAATGTCATGGGCAGAGTCAAATGGGTTCTTTTTTTTTGAGACAGAGCCTCAAGCTGTCACCCTGGATAGAGTGCTATGGCATCACAGCTCACAGCAACCTCCAATTCCTGGGCTCAAGCGAGTCCTCCCAAGCAGCTGGGACCACAAGCGCCCGCCACAACACTCAGCCACTTTTTGGTTGCAGCCGTCATTGTTGTTTGGCAGGTCTGGGCTGGATTCGAACCAGCCAGCTCAGGTGTACGTGGCTGGCGCCTTAGCCTGTTGAGCCACAGGCGCCAAGCTGTCAAATAGGTTCTTAATACCTCCTCAAGGAGCTCATAGGAATCTCTGGGCACAATCCCTATGATGCTAGTTTGAGATAGCTTGTGACCCTTCTCAGCTTGTATCCAGGAAATCTCTGTAAGATCTAAAATATCTAAAGCCCAACTGGGACTTGTCAGTGGATTGAGTGAATGGGAGATGACACAAAGCTAGAGACAACAGAATGAAGAAACTAGAAAGACTAAATTGGTAGGAATAATGTAACCTTCCATTTGTAAGTTTGCTTTCAAATAATAGACTGCTTAAATTTAAGATAGGAGAGATTTAGCTTGCAACAATTGCTTAAAAAGGACCAGAGATTTTAGTTGATTATAAACTTAAAATGGGCCAAGAGTATGATGCAGTTCCTAAAAAAGTTAGCAAAGGCTTTGGCTATGATAGTAGAGGAAAGAAAGTGTTGACACCAGGAGAATCCTACTCTTACTGAAAATAGGGGCAAGTAGGGAAGGAAAAATACAAAACAATTAAAGGAGATAAATTGCAGCCTAAACTCCAGTCTGGGTGACACAGTGATCCAAAAAAAAAAAAAAAAAAAGAAGAGTTAAGTTTATTAGAAAACATTTTTTCTTTTTCTTTTCTTTTTTTTTTTTTTTTGAGACAGTCTCACTATGTCACCCTTGAGTGCAATGGCATCATGGCTCACAGCAACCTCAAACTCTTGGGCTTATGTGATTCTCTTGCCTCAGCCTCCCAAGTAGTTGGGACTACAGGCATCAGGCTATTTATTTGTTGCAGTTTTCATTGTTGTTTTATCAGGCTGGGGCCATGTTTGAACTGCCTGCCTCAGTGTACATGGCTGATGCCCTAACCAATGAGCTACAGGTGCCAAGTTAATAGAAAACATTTTAAAGATGGAAGAGATTTGAATGCTTACCGGTTGAAGGGAAGCATCTATTAGGGAGAGAAAAGGAGGGGAAAGGACACAGGAAAGACTAAATTAATAACAGTCTGATGAAGCAGGGAGGAGCAGGTTTTGAACTGGAATGGGGATGCCTCATCCTTAGAGAGTGGAAGGAAGGTGGAAAGGAAGGGAATGACAGTGAATATATTGATATGTTTGGGAAGCAATTCAAGCATTAGGAAAGAGCACAGGGTGATGTTTTCAATCTGATGAAGGGGACAGGTTTGGCTGTTTCTGAGACTGTGGAAGGAGAAAATAAATGAGCAGGAGTTAGGAGGGAGGTAGAATAGTGCCAGATAGAAGGGGATTCCGGCTCTTTGAGGTGGGATCCAGAAATTGGCAGGCTCCTTTCCTCATTTAGACCAACACTATCCAAGGGGCTCAGAACCCTTTGAGCCTGTTTAAGACCAGGTTAGACTCAGGGCCAGGACTGTGCTTGTGAACCACACTTTTTGTTTTCAAATTGTTGGGGATTCATTGAGGGTGCAAAAAACCAGGTTACAATGACTGTATTTGTTAGGTAAAGTCTTATAATTGTGTCCTGCCTGCAAAAGGTGTGTTATACCCTGTGACCTGCCCATTCCTTTCCCTTCTTCCCCTCCCTGAATCACATTTAAAAAATATTCTTTTAAATTAAACCAAAGTGGAATTTTTACATTTATTCAGGGAAAAAAGTCTTTGAGAAACAAGTATTTTGAACAATACCTCTGTAAAGTGACCACCCAAGGGATGGTGTTGTGTTAACAAACTGGACAATATATGGAAGTGGTCTACAAAAGGAACCAGGCCTACTGTACTGATAGAAACATGTGGTGCATGTTTGGTCTATGAAAATTAGGTCAACTTAAGGAGGTGATCAACTGTAGAGGTTCTACTGTATATTCTCATTCTTGCAATGCATAAAATTTCCTATTAAAATTAACAACTTTGGTGGAATTATTATGCAATTTATTCAAAGATAACACCTGTAAAATATTGAAATGCAAGGTCGGGCGCAGTGGCTCACGCCTGTAATCCCAGCACTTTGGAAGGCTGAGATGGGAGGATCGCCTGAGCTCCGGAGTTCAAGACCAGCCTGAGCTACAGCGAAACCCCATCTCTAAATATAGCAGGGCATTGTGGAGGGCGTCTATAGTCCCAGCTGCTCGCCAGGCTGAGGCAAGGGAATCGCTTGAGCCCAAGAGTTAGAGGTTGCTGTGAGCTATGACAGCAAGGCACTCTACCGGGGCGACAAAGTGAGCCTCTGTCTCAAAAAAAAAAAAAAAAAATTGAAATGCATACGGGTCTCGCTGATATAATCCCTATCAGACAGTGGTTAAAATTAAAGCAAAAAATATTTCAAAACAGAATATCAAGAATCACAGACTTTTGAACGATGGAAGGCAAGAGATACCAGTCTCCCTTCCACCAATAGGCCCCGAGTGCCCGTGCAGGGACGGGCATCACACAAAAAAGTAAGCTCTGTGTTCTAGGCTGCAAGGAAGGAAAAGACCACGAAAACGAGCATGTTTAACAGGGTGAGATGGGCACGAAATGCAGTAAGGGGATTAAACAATCAAGTCCTCTCGTTCCCAGAGGAGGAGTCCGATTTCCTCCAAAGTTTTAAGGAAATGGAGCGAGAATCAAAGAATCAGAAACCCGTGTAAGACACCCTCGTCCCTCTCCCTCAGCCGCGGTTCCGGCGCCTCTGGGTGTTTCGTGCGTGCCCGTACGCGCGCGCTCGCTGCGGCTCGGCGAGCAAGGAGCGGCAAAACCGGGAGGATATGCTACTTAACTGCCTACGGAAGTCCCGCCCTTTACTTCCGGCAGCGGAGGATAGGGCGGGGCTAGAGCCTCCTTCCGGCTCGCCAAGTAGCCAGGCTTGTGCACGTGTATAATTTTCCGGGATACCTGGATTATCCTGCAACTGGCGTTCTCGTCAAGTCGGGTCTCCTTTCAGGCGTAAGGATGAAGGCAGTAAGTGTCCTCAGAAGCCCATTCTCCACAGCTTCGGGCCCCTCTGACTTCTGGGGTTTAGCTTTCGGCAGGGTTTCACCGTGGTATGGGCGTGGTGGTCAAGATTCCGGGCTCCCTGTGCGCTCTGTGCGCTGTCCGCTGCCCAGTCCTTAGCCCCAGCGCATCTCTCATCGCCCCCGGTGTGCGCACGGGTGACTTCAGGGACAACCAAGAGCCAGTAACGGAGTTTTGCATCCGTAGGATTTCAGACTTTGAAGGGGTCTTCAAGACCATCTTTCGAATCTTTTCTACAGATGAAGCAGGATATATGTGATGTGACCAATATACCTACCCGAGGCGAGTCCTTTTCCCTCCAATAAAGAGATTAGAAAGCCTGTGGCTCGGTGAGCAGGGCGTCGGCCCCAGTTCAAACCCGGCCCCGGCCAAACTGCAACAAAAACTAGCTGGGCGTTGTGGTGGGCGCCTGTAGTCCCCCCTACTCGGGAGGCTGAGGCAAGGGAATCGCCTAAGCCCAGGAGTTGGAGGTTGCTGTGAGCTGTGTGACGCCACAGCAGGCACTCTACCTAGGACGATACAGTGAGACTTTGTCTCTTAAAAATAAAAAGCAAATGATTTGCCCTGATTCAGAAAATTAGAACTGGTCCTGCGATTTGGATTTCTGATAAGGGGTTACCGGCAAGAGAGGTGGGATGCAAAGATCTGAATTCATTTTACCCTACATAGTTTAGGGATCTTTGGCAAGTTGCATAACCTCTCTGAGCCTTAGCTTTTTCACCAGTAATGTGAGGATAAAAGTAGTCCATACTGTACTAGTCTGCTGGTAGTGTTTTGTTACAGCACTTTGTGAATGGTAAAACCATATGTAAATATCAGTTGTTACTAAAAACAGCCAGCATTTTCCTCTGAATGTGTTAAAACTACAGGTGTTAAACTACCTCTGAATGGTGGTTTACCACAGTAGTGGTTCTTAACCTTTTCGTGGGGGAGTGGGGTTCTTAGATCCCTTTGGGTAGCTGTGGAATCTACTCACAGAAAGATTTCCGGTTTAATAAGTGGTGCACTAGTGCCATTATCTAAGATTAATGCTATAGTTTGGTTTTAGCTCTTCTATGCAAGATCCATGGCTGTGAGAATAAAAATTGTGGAGTTGGCTCTGATGACACTTATAATCAATTCTCTTTAACTGATATTAAAAATAAGATAATCAGGCAGCTTATGTGTAGGGATAAACCCTGTGTGCCTAAGCACGGACTGTAAGCAGTGTGATTAAATGAAAAAAATACGTTGCAAAAAAAAGAAAAGAAAAGCTACTTTTTTCTCTATTTAAAAAAAAAAATAATAAGATAATTAAAATTTCTGGGTATGTAGTGTTCCTTCTGCTATTGTTTTCTAGAGAAGAAATAAGAAACAGCTTCCAAGCTTTCGCAAGTTGCTAAAAACTAGTAAAGTCAAGCTTGAAAATAAGCTAAAAAATAAACAATTTAAACAACAAAGCACTCTCAAGAAGTACCGAAAAGAACAGAGGAAACTAAGGCAAGCTGTAAGAGATGCTGTGTCTAAAAAACCAATTCCATTGGAGGACCCAAAGGATAAACGTCGACCAGGTAATTGTGAAAGCATTTGTGGGTTCTGGTTTCTGTTGATTTATTCTAAAGTGTTCTTTATGAGAATTACATTGCTTTCTAGTAACCATTCTTCTTGTTCTCAGATCTTCCTAAGAATTGGTAAGGATAGTAGTTCTATATGTTTTTATCACAGTCAGTATGAGAAAACATTTTATTTTTATTTTATTTTATTTTTTGAGACAAGAGTCTCACTATGTTGCCCTCAGTGGAGTGCCATGGCATCACAGCTCACAGCAACCTCACACTCTTGGGCTTAAGTGATTCTCTTGCCTCAGCCTCACAAGTAGCTGGGACTACAGGCACCTGCCACAACACCCGACTTTTTTTTGTTGCAGATGTCATTGTTATTTAGCTGGCCTGGGCTGGGTTTGAACCCACTACCCTGGGTGTATGTGGCTGGTGCTATAACCACTGTGCTATGGGCATCAAGCCGAGAAAACATTTTATTTATTTATTTATTTATTTTTGAGTCACCCTGGATAGAGTGCTGTGACATCACAACTCACAGCAACCTCCAATTCCTGGGCTCAAGCGAGTCTCCTGCTTCTGCCTCCTAAGTAGCTGGGACTACAGGCACCCGCCACAACACCCGGCCAGTTTTTGGTTGCAGCTGTCATTGTTGTTTGGCGGGCCCAGGCTGGATTCGAACCCGCCCGCTCAGGTGTATGTGGCTGGCACCTTAGCCTGTTGAGCCACAGACCCCGAGTCCGAGAAAACATTTTAATACAATACTCATTTTTAGAAAGAACTAGCCTCTACTTTTAATTTGTCTAGAAAGTAGACCTGAAACTTGGGAAAACAAACTCAGATTAGTCTTGTAAATAAATGCCCTGATCTCATTCTCTGGCAGTTAGCTAAGGTAAGAACATTGCTTGTTTAGGTGGGCATGGTGATACACGGCTGTAGTCCCAGCTATTCTGAAGGCTAAGGTGGGAAGATTGCTTGAGCTTAGGAGTTCCAGGCTGCAGTGAGCTGTTATTGCACCGCTACATGCCAGCCTGGGTAAGATAGCAACAGTGTCACCAAGGTATACTTCCTTTCTGAACTTCTGCCTTTCCTGTTCCCTTAGAAACTTGGAGTGAAATTGAGTTGTAATTGTCATGGTTATTCTAAAATTAAGAACTCTGGAGTATTCAAGAAAGGAATATGACTATTTTGAGTCAGGCTAGTTCTACAACTTTACTGGTACTTTTAAAGTTTTCATGTTTGATTATATCTAATTATTAAATAACTATTCAGTCTTTTCATGTCTCCTTTATTCTCTTAAACATGATATTTTTAGTTTAATCCTCTG
The DNA here is from genome assembly GCA_963573935.1 of Arctocebus calabarensis. Taxonomy (NCBI): domain Eukaryota; kingdom Metazoa; phylum Chordata; class Mammalia; order Primates; family Lorisidae; genus Arctocebus; species Arctocebus calabarensis. The sequence goes on from CAUYON010190207.1 coordinate 17,050, forward strand.
GCAACATATTATTGTGGTACATAAAAGGTCTTTGGATCAGAAGTCAGGAAATTTTGGCTTTTCTCCTGATTTTTTTTTTTTTTTTTTTTTGAGACAGAGTATAACCGTCACTCCCAGTAGAGTGCTGTGACATCACAGCTCATAGTAACCGCAAAATCTTGGGCTTAAGCCTCCTGAGTAACTGGGACTATAGGCACCCGCCACGATACCTGGCCATTTTTGGTTGCAGTTATCATTGTTGTTTAGCAGGCCCAGGCCAGGCTTGACCTTGCCAACCTCCATGTATGTGGCCAGTGCCCTACCCACTGACTATAAGGTTCAATTGAAAGACATGGGTTAGAGAGAATGGTTTGGGCAATTATCAGATTTAGATGGTAGTTGAAGCGTAAGACTTGGGTAAAATCACCATGGGGACTGGTAGCATGAGAATAAAAGAACCTAGGACAGAATTTTAAAGAGCTCCAACATTTAAGAAATGGTGGAGGAAGAACAATCTGTAAAGGAGTTTGAGGAAGAGCCAGAGGATTAGGAAGAATACCAGAAGTGTACAGAGTCTTAGAAGTCAAAATAAGTAGTGCTTCCATTTAGAAGCATTGGGCTAAGGTATTAGAAAAACATAAGCTTTTCCTGGTAATAGACAGAAAAATGCAGAGTTGTATATCTCTAGTATTTGTGATTTTTTTCTATTTTTTTTTATTTTTGTGGAACAGGTAAAACGATTGAGAGGGAAGAGGAGGAAGAAGAGGAAGCCCTTCCGTTAGATATGATGGATGAAGATGACTTACAGTTAATGAAGGATTTAGGACAAAGAGCTTCTTTTCTAACAAGAGATCTTTCTTCTAGGTAATACTGCACTTGGGTTATAATTATTTACATCCTTTCAACGTTAAAAATTTTGTCCTAAATTTCAACTTTGGTGGTTAGCTTAAGATGTTTATCTCTGAGTATTGTACTCTGTTACTAAGTTTATTTCCTAAGTAAAAGAGGGTTAGTTAGTTTAATCCTTTGGCAAAGTGATTTTGTTTAGTTTACAGCTTTTGAGTCTAAATAGTGAAGAAGAGAGAATGGGAGGAAAATGCTGTTCTTAGTTTGAGGCATTGGCAGAACAGTCCTGAGTTCTTTTTTTTTTGGAGACAGAGTCTCACTATGTCACCCTTGGTAGAGTGCCGTGGCGTTACAGCTCACAGGAACCTCAAACCCTTAGGCTTAAGCAATTCTCTTGTCTCGGCCTCCCAAGTAGCTGGGACTACAGGCACCTGCCATAACACCTGGCTATTTTTTGGTTGTAGTTGTCATTGTTGTTTTTAGCAGGCCCAGGCTGGGTTTGAACCCGCCAGCCCCAGTGTATATGGCTGGCATCCTAGCCACTGAGCTGCGGGTGCCAAGCCCAGCCCTGAGTTCTTTATGGCCATGATCTCACTTAGTCCTTAGTACCCTACTATGTAGGTCTTGAATTTCCATTTCCAGAGAGGAAACTGGTGCTTGCCACATTTCTTAGTATCAGGAATTTAAACTTGAATCTTAACTCCAAACTTAATGCTATGCTCTGAAAGATTTGGGGAAAGTAAAAGAATCTCCCTTGGGTCTGTGGAATGTTCTTTGAACATCATCTGCTGTAAGTTTAACCTTTGTTTTGCACCTAAAGGGAAAACTAGCTATGGCTGTACTTTGTGGTAGGCTATTTACCCAACTTATTTATGCACTTGCTATTTGAGTACCTGCTGTATGCCAGCCACTGGTCTAAGTGATAACATCTTTACAACTATTGAAGGTTAGCTTGTGGTTTGTCTTTCTGTGTTTTGAAAATGATAGGTCTCTGTTTTAAAGGTACCTTTTTAAGATACATGGAGACTGAAAATTGAACTTTTTTTCTGTAGTGAACCTGTTCATACCAAGAAACGAAAGCATGAGCGCATTATAGATAAATATGAAAAAATACCAAGGACTCTACAGACCGAACCAGAGAAGGAACTGATTCATTTGCTTCCTATCAAAGATAAAAGTGGTATAATACCACAGACCAGGGAGAAGCCAGGTGAATATAATCAGCTTGTGTATTAATTAAACTTTCCGCTCCTCATTAATACCATGGGTTTTTTCATTCAAAATTTAATTTTATATTTGACTTTTACCTGTAATCTACAAAATTGGGGCAGCTTCAATGACTTATATAGCAAGCTTAATAATTCTGGCTAGAATTACTGATGTCCATTTGTACTATGACGACAACTTAATCTTTAAGGTTCAGGTGATTTTCTTTTCAGAGAGTCTATTTCACCAAATTTTATTTTTTCTAAAATTAGAACATTTAACTCTTCTTAATTAGCCTAATTTCTGTTTGTATCTTTGTACGTGTGTGGAAAAAAAATATGCAGAAAGTGCAGAAATCAAAGATGTAAAGTTATATGATTTATTACAAAGCATAAACCCATAAAACTCATTCAGGCAGGAAGCAAATATTGTCAGTGTTCAGAAATTTCCCTGTGCTTTCCTCAATTACTGATTGCTCTCTCTCCATAAAAGTAATTACTGTACTTAGTTTTGTGATAATTGCTTCCTTGCTTTTTTTATTTTTAACACTTATGTTATTCCATACATAAATATTTTAATAATACACATTTTCCATGTAGTTATTGACAGTAACAAAGAAGAAGAGGATCAAGAAGAAGAGATGGTGCTTGAAGAAGGTAATAGGATGCTTTTTTACAGTTAGCAAATTGTTAATTGAGAATTACATTTTTTGATACAATAGTAAATGTGAGTTAATTTTAGGTAAAATCCGTAATGTATACTTTAGAGTACTGCTCTTATCAGACAAGGGTATTTTGAAAATTTTTCCATATTTGAGAGTTTCGTCATGTTGAATTTGAGTCTGTTCGTTTTGTTTTAAAAAATGTTTTTAGACATAGGACCTCACTCTGTCACCCAGGGTAGAAGGCAGTGATGTGATCATAGCTCTCTGTGGCTTCAAACTCTTGGGCTCAAGTGATCTCCTGCCTCAGCCTCTGGAGTAGCTAGAACTACAGGTATAAGGCACCACACATGGCTAATTTTTCGATGGGATCTTGGTATTTTTCCCAGGCTGGTCTCAAAGCAGTCCTACCTTGGCCTCCAAAAAGTGCTAGGATAACATGTGTGAGCCACTGTGCCTGGCTTTTTGGGTTTTAAAATTTATTTCAGTATTATAATTGTTATTATTTGTTTAGTTTTTGAGACACTGTCTTGCTTTGTTGCTTAGGGTAGAGTGCAGTGGTATCATCATAGGTTATTGCAACCGCAGACACTTTAGCTCGGGAAATCTCTTGTCTCAGCCTCCCGAGTAGCTGGGACTAAAGGTACACACCACCAAGTCTAGCTGATTTTTTTTTTTTTCCTTTAGGGCAGAGTTTCATGCTGTCCCCTGGGTAGAGTTCCATGGCATCATCATAGCTCACAGCAACCACCAACTCTTGGGCTCAAGCTATCTTCTTGCCTCAGTTTTTTCTATTTTTAGTAGAGATGGGGTCTCATTTTTTTTTTGTTCAGGCTGGTTTCAACCTCCTGAGCTCAAGTAGTTCACCTGCCTCAGCCTCCCAGAGTGCTAGGATTACAGGTGTGAGCCACCACACCCGGTCTGGCTAATTTTAGTAGAGATGGTGTCTCTCTTTGTTGCTTAGTCTGGTCTCAAAATCCTGGCCTCCAGTGATCCTCTCATCTCAGCCTTGCAAAGTGCTAGGATTACAGGAATGAGCCACCATGCCTGGCCTTGTTTTTCCTGTAAGGAAAAATTTACATAACTATATTTGTAATGTCTAGGCATATGTGAAGAGTCTTATTAATTGAATTTTATTATTTTTTTTAATTTTAAGAGAAGAACTTACCTACCTACAGATAACTGTTAACTTTTTAGCCGTAAGTTACAAAAATGATGCTGTGGTATGAAGTCATTTTGGACTTATTTGTCGAGCAATTATACTTTGTATGTGTCTAGTTTAGATAATTGAATGTGAGTTTCTAATATCTAGAACAGTTTTAACTAATCAAAGTTAAGCTGAAAGAACAAATTCTGTTGTTTGAAACTGTGTTAGTGTGGAATTTGTGACACAAAAAAAGTGGTTAAATTTTAGTTGTGCTTAATACCCTTCATTCCTTAGAAATGTAAGTGAGATGACAAGTCACTTATTTAACTGTCATCCATCATAGGCTCTCTACAGATTATGCTTGTGTGTGTTTGTTAAATCTAGTTCCCTGTGAATTTCTAAAAGGTGAACATGTTTTGTATTTCAGAGTACTATATAGAGTTGAAAACAAAGGAGAAAATCTGTACTTTAACAGAAAGACTAAGTCAGAATGTCCTTTCCGTTAATTAATATGAATTATTGTGGGTTTATTAGAATAGAAGTTAAGAATATCAACTGCTGGGTTTGAATTCCGTTTCTGTTACTTTCTTTCCCTTTGCCTCAGTTTTCTTTTTTTTTTTTAAATTACAATAAATTGAAATTTATATTCAACATGTCACGTACTTGGTAGATAGGGACATTTAAATCATTATAGAAAGTTCTACTGGACAATGTTGTTAGGTCTCCTGGGGGAAGGGGAACTCAGTGCTTCACAAACAGCAGTTCAAACAAAAGGTCTCACATATTTATTACTGCACCAGCTTATTAGTGAAGAGCATATAAACAAAGAGAAAACTCATTTTCCCAAGGAAACATGGCCAGCATAAGTATGTGCCATGTCATGCGTAATTCCTTATAGACTGAGATTGGTTCTTCTCCAGTGTCTCCTCTTCAAGTTGTACCTGATTTTATTACCAGTTTTCATTCAGATCCACTGGGGAAGGGGATGATTTTGTTTTTGTTTCTTGACCAGAAACTACTTGATTATGAATGTCTTGTGAGAGGACATGGCAACAAATGGGACTAATCATATGCACTATAGTGGAGTAGAGATAAAGAGCTTCAGTTTTCTTATCTGCAAAATAGTTCTAATGATAGTACCTGTCTTATATGATTATTGAGAGGATGGTGTATTTTGATAATAAAGACAAAATTCTTAGCTATAATCATTATTAATTACTATAAGAAAATTATTACTTAAAGTTCTTGGATACTTTTAAATAAAGAAATATTTTAGAGAAAATCTAATTTGTTTCAGAGATCATTGAGGATCCTATTCAAGAGCTGACTATAGAAGAACATTTGATTGAGAGAAAGAAGAAACTACAGGAGAAGAAACTACATATTGCAGCCTTGGCATCTGCTGTATTATCAGATCCAGAAAGTAATGTAGGTAGTAGTAATTTCTTTAGCCTCTTTATATTAGGTGTGGTATAAATGTCTAATATATGAAAAGTCTTCTATTTCCTATCAGCTTACACTAAAAGGAGAAGCACTAAATAATCATAGTAGCTAGGTTAGAATAAGAGAATAGACAGAATCTTAGCTTAATCCTATCTGAACTTAATTTCTTTTGTGATCTTAGAAAAGTCATTGAAGTTCTCTGAGTCTTACTTTCCTCATCTTCATGTGAAGGTATGGACTTAATGTTGTAACTCTAAAAGTGGTTAAGTCTATAAAAATCAATTGTATATAGAGAGGAGGAACCTGCTTGCAGATTTGCTTGACCACTGATCTATAAAGGTGGGTGTTTTGTTTTTTTTTTTTTTTAGATAGGTTCTCATTCTGTTGCCTGGGCTAGAGTACGGTAGTATGATCATAACTCATCGAAACCTTTAATTCCTGGGATCAGGTAATTCTTCTACCTCAGCCTCCAAGTAGCTGAGACTACAGGCACATGCAACTATGCCCCACTAACATTTCTTTTTTTTTTTTTTGTAGAGGTGAAGTCTCACAATGTTGCCTAGGCTTGTCTTGAACTCCTGGCTTCAAGCAATCCTCCTGCCTCAGCCTCTCAAAGTGCTGGGATTATAGGCAATATGGAGTTTTTAATAAGAAACATACTACACAGAAGCCAGTGAAGTTAGTTTAGGGTTATTTGTAATTAGAAAGCATTTTCGATGTAGTAGAGCCAGAATTATGAATTATTGGGCCATGTGTATAGTAGTGGAAAGTAATGATAGTTACAACATGTGAACCTAAGAAACCTAAGGTTTATTCTTGGCCCTGCTAGCAGTGTCTGTGAGACTTTGGCTAAGTCGTTTTCTTTTTATTTTTTTTTGTGGGACAGAACCTCAAGCTGTCACCCTGGGTAGAGTGCTGTGGCATCACAGTTCACAGCAACCTCCAACTCCTGGGCTCAAGCAATTCTCCTGCATCTGCCTCCCGAGTAGCTGGAACTACAGGCACCTGCCACAATGCCCAGCTATTATTTTTTTTTTTTTTTTTTTGGTTGCAGCTGTCATTGTTTTTTGGTGGGCCTGGGCTGGATTCGAACCCGCCAGCTCTGGTGTATGTGGCTGGTGCCTTGGCTGCTGGAACCATAGGCACCGAGCTGGCTAAGTCATTTTCACCCTGAAAAAGAGGATTGTATCTATTTCAAAAGTCTTTTGTGAGGATTAAAGGGTAAAAATACATGAAGTCATAAAAAGTGATAACTATTTTTTTTTTTTCAGCAATAGTAAATTTTTATTAGACGAAGGATAATTAGGGTTAGTTGTAACAACTGGCAAGCATAGCTGTGCCACAGAGGAGAGAAGGCATTCCTGGCAGTAGGAATGATAACTTATGAAATCTAAGGGTTAGGGTCTCGGGTCTCCTGCTTCACTGTGACCGCCCGGGAAGCTCCTCTCCTTGGCACTCAATGTGACTACTGCTGGCATACTGCAGGTCTGCAATAGCTCGTTCAGCTTAGCCAACAGTTCTTCCAATTCTGGTCGAGCTTTGAACCATCTCTTGAAGTCTTCTTCAGTATGCTCCTTCACTAGCAATCTGACTCCTTCAGGAAGATTGCTTTGGATTATTTCCAAGAAAATCTCTGCAAATGTAGCACTCAAACCGCTGATCTGAACCACTCGCTCATGGGTGGTAAGGACAGAGTCCAAGACCATTTTGTTGCCTTGGTCTGGCAGCCGCAACACCTCCATGGTTTTGGTAGGCATCGCATAGCTTTCCTCGACTTTGATGAAGAGTTGGTAGCAGAGGTTGTGAACATATTGGGCATAACTCTCTGCCAGGGTCATGTCATATGCAGTCAGGTGAATATTTAAAACACCATATTCATAATCTGTCCCCAAATTAATGGATCTCACTTCCATGTTTGTCCTCTTCTTCTTGGGCTCTTGTGCTTTAATTAGATGCTTGTATCTTCCAATACCATGGGTGGGCTTTGTCTTGTCTGACAGGTATTCAGCAGAATGCCACCTGAAGAACAGAAGGGATTCTCTCCTGAAGTTGAAAACCTTAGGAAGGAAAAGGCTTGCTTAAAAATGATATTGTTCCTCAGGCACAGCACCTTTACCAGGGTTCCGCTCATCCTAGGCTACTGCAGCCTCTAACTGTGCCCCACTAGCCGCGATCTCTGGGCGGCTGAAACACTGATCAAAAAGTGATAACTTACTATTTTTGTATTAGTGTCCCTAGCTTCCTCCTATGACAAGTATTTGTTTATTGAATGATTAAAATAGATTGTTTACAGGTTGTGAAAGAAATTTCATGTGAATATGCTTTTGTGTAGAACGTGTAATTTTCTAATAAAGTGAGGGGAAGATTTAGAGCAGAATAAGGGTGTGGGTTTGGAATATTCCTTTTATTATCTCATTTAATCATTATAAAACTAGAGATAAGAGCTGTTGATCTCTTTTTTTAGCTGAAAAATTGAACCTTAAGAAACCTAAGTGAGAGCCAGGCGTTGTGAGACTCTGTCTAAAAAAAAAGAAACCGGGTGGCGCCTGTGGCTCATCGAGTAGGGTGCCAGCCCCATATACCGAAGGTGGCGGGTTCAAACCCAGCCTCGGCCGAATTGCAAAACAGAAAATTAGCCGGGCGTTGTGGCAGGTGCCTGTAGTCCCAGCTACTCTGGAGGCTGAAGCAAGAGAATCGCCTAAGCCCAGGAGTTGGAGGTTGCTGTGAGCTGTGTGACGCCACGGCACTCCACTGAGGGCGATAAAGTGAGACTGTCTCTATAAAAAAATAAATAAATAAATAAACCTAAATGATTTCTTCCAGACTTGAATAGCCATTGGATTAGAACTCAGGTCTTCTACTCTGGAGGCTTATGTTCATTCCTACAATTTAGCTATAGCAAATAGGTGTTGGTGTATTTGTCCTTCTAGCAAAAGTAAACATTGCTGACCAACCAGAACCTTGCTTCTTTGATGGTTACTCCATTATTCAGTAGTAGTTCATCAAAATAATCACACTCATTGAAACTAATTTTTTAATTCTGTATTGTGTCATCATAGATATTATCTTTATATGAGTCTTGTTGAAGCCAAAGTTAATGTGGCTATGTTATATTTCCCAACTAATTCAC
>CAUYON010190211.1:0-60986 GCA_963573935.1 Arctocebus calabarensis
CCTGTAGTCCCAGCTACTCGGGAGGCTGAGGCAAGAGAATCGCTTAAGCCCAAGAGCTGGAGGTTGCTGTGAGCAGTGTGACGCCACGGCACTCTACCCAGGGCGATAAAGTGAGACTCTGTCTCTACAAAAAAACAAAAAAAAACAAAAAAAACACATAAACTTCTATATACTTTACTGGTTTTGCTTACCTAACATAACCAACAGAGACACTGTACAGAAATTACACTCTTTACTGTAAAGTATCATTATCCAGCTTTGTCATTATTTTTGTTTCACATACATAGCCATAGACAAAATTGTATGCCATCCCATATCAGATGATAGTTTTTTTAATTAGCTCTTTTATTCATTTATAATACAAGCTCACAAGAAGTACTATAGAGGGCAAAGAGAACTGGGAATAAAACATAGAAGGTACATCTCTTTATAGCAAACTAAAATATGTTTGGATATAAAGAGAGACATGTATCTTATTCCTCTTCAAAACAGAACTATTCTGAACTGTTCAGATGAAGATGTTTCTCAAGTTTGTCTTTGACACTGAAATAGCCCGAATGATAAAGGGGTACAAGGTGAGAACTACAGTCAGAGCTCCAAAATGCTGTAAAGGAACAGTTTTAGCTAAAATAATAATAATCAAAACTCTGTGAAGGGAGAGGCTCAGCTAAAATAATGATAATAACCATCCACTGCCCCTTGTTTGCTTCTCTGGAGGGTATAGGCAGTAGCTGTAAAGATTTTTAACTTTTCTCCATAAATAGTATCACCTGTCTGGAACGCAGCGGTAGTTTTTGAGATATTTTCCCGGTCCTGCATTCCAGTGAACTAACTGACCCTTCCAGACCAAGAAACTGACTCAACTGGTCTTGGGCCTCACTCAAGGAACTGCATTCCAGTGATCACTGACCCACCCAGACAGCGGTCCTACCAAAGACTGATGGTTCTGCCTGAAACCAGCCAATTAGCAGACACTGATTGCCTAACTTTCGGCTCATCAAACTGTCTACCCAATTCTCAGGAGGCAGATTTGATAAATTTCCTCTGTCTGCCTGCTTAGCGCTGTCTGGAATAAACTCTCTGTTGTGAACCCTACTGCTGGATACTGGCTTTCTCTTGGGCAGCAGGCAGATGAACCTGGCTGGGCAGCAACAACACTGTCCTTTCTAAGCAGCTTCCCTGCCTGCTTTCCCAGGGATCCAGTGCATCTATATAAAAACATATCTTCTCTTCAATAACACAAAAATAAGATCATTTGTTACATTGACAGTTTGTATCTAGAATTCTTACATTCATTAGTGGGACTACATCTTCAGGAGTTACTAAAGTACCTGCAAGTATACACTAGCTTTAAACAGTACTGTTTACCCTGATTAATAACATTCCTCTTTTTTGGCGGAAAGGAGCAAAAGTGTGTAAATGATTGCAAAGTAATTTGAGAATGTAAGATAAAATATTAGCATGTTATTTGTTTAATGTCTGTCTTTTCTCCCCATTCCCAATCCTGCCACAAGTATACTGGCTTTTCTCAGCCTTTAGGTTTTGACAAGAGAGGGTCTATTAGTCAACTGTTGGCACTCAACTTCTGACCTGCTCACTTCTGATGTCTGCAGACTGCCAAGCCAGGCTATGATGGGATGAAGGCCTTCCTGGCTTTAGAATAACTATGGAAATTCTATTAAGAATACTGCCAACATCTAGATTTTCTGCCAAACTCTATTAGGAACCTTTCTTGATAATCATCTAAAACTAGTGGGTTCTAAGCTACTGTACTTTGATAAAAGATCTGAAATCCCTTCCCAGGAAAATCCTGCCACCACTGTCAATAATGATGATGACAACAGTAATAATAGTAGCAATAATAACAGCTACCATTTATTGAGTGCACACACTATATGCAACAAATTGTGCTAAATGCCTTTTAAGGAGTCACTGATGCTCTGAATATTCCTCCTTCCTCCCACATCCCCCCAGTTCACATAGTTTTCTCCACGACTTCTTTTTATCATTCCTGGCAATGCCAACATTCATGAAGATCTGTGGTTCTCAACCTTAATGCATATTATAATCATGTGAGGAGTTTTTTAAAATTATCAATTCCTGGGAAATTATACACAGAGATCCCAATTTAATTGGTCTATGGTGGGACTTGGACATCAATATTCTATGAAAGTTTATCAGATTATTCCAATATACAGCCAGGGTTGAAAACTACAAGCATATACAACCAACCGATCCAAAATTCCATCCTCTCAATTATATTTAATGTCCTCCAAAATCCTTTTCTTTCAGTTTGCAACAGCTGTGTACTTCCATGGTCATTTTAGACCTTGACATTAACAACTATAATAGCCTCAGACCCCTATTTACCTAATAATCCACCTCACATATTCTAGAAGCTACACTTCAGCAATTCTGTGATCCACAGAAATGGCCAATCCATTTTTGCAATGTCCAGGACATCATCTTGTCTTTTCTTTATATAGCTTAAATTCTGTGTTTCATTACCACAATTTCATTCTATACACCCCCAATTCCATTGTCTTATTTATTCCTACCTTATTTCCAGTTAGCAAAACCTCCACCTCAACTCTAAACCTGCATGCACTTGAGCAGCTGGATATGACCTGGAGGAACGCACAGAATCCTGATGACTAGTTTCATTTTAAATGTATGGTCATTAGAGATAAAATTCCTCTTCCCATGAATAAATCTCCCTACTTACTGGTAATTGTGTCATATACTCTTCCCCAACCTTTGTTAATCTAGATGAACTGTCCCTAAGGCTAAGCCATTCATTTGTAAACTGCATTGCATTTTATTTTTGAAACTACCCCTTCATTCTCCTCATTATGGCACCCCTGCCACTGGGTCATTTAAGCAACCTTTTTATTCATATCTCCCTCCTCCTACTGTTCTAGGGCTTTGCTCTCTTATACAGTAAAAGTAAAAAGCAGCAAAAAAAAAAAGTCCATCTTTACTGTTTCCATACTTCCTTACTCTGTGCCACTGTGTATTTTATTTCATTTATTATTTTTTATTTATTTTTTTTTGTAGAGACAGAGTCTCACTTTATTGCCCTCAGTAGGGTGCCGTGGCATCACACAGCTCACAGCAACCTCCAACTCCTGGGCTTAGGCGATTCTCTTGCCTTAGCCTCCCGAGTAGCTGGGGCTACAGGCGTCAGCCACAACACTTGGCTATTTTTTTTGTTTTGCAGTTCCACAGGGACCAGGTTTGAACCCGCCACCTTCAGTATATGGGGCCGGTGCCCTACTTGCTGAGCCACAGGCGCCACCATTTCATTTATTAAGCAATGAAGAGATAATATAATACATTGTGCAGGGAATAAAGAATAAGAAACAACAAACATCTGTTTTACCGCCCAATTTAAGAAACAGAACATTCCTAGGAACTCTGAAGTTTACTCTGTCACCCTCATCTATCCTCTTCCCACCCCTAGTAGGAAGAAAAAGGCCATTTTGAATTTTGTGTCTACTCTTACTTTGCTTTTCTTTATAGTGTCATTAGAAATATTGGGACCACAGGCGCCCGCCACAACGCCCGGCCATTTTTTGGTTGCAGCCGTCATTGTTGTTTTGGTGGGCCTGGGCTGGATTCAAACCCGCCAGCTCAGGTGTACGTGGCTGGCGCCTTAGCCTGCTGAGCCACAGATGCTGAGCCCTTCTGTGGCTTCTTTAGATTCATCTATACCACCATGTGAACCAATTGTAAATCCATTTTCACACTCTGAGAGTACTCCACTTGAGAATAAGCACATTTCTCTGGATGGACATTTGTGTTGTTTCCAGTTCCTACTATCATGAATAGTGTGACTGTTATCATGTCTATTGGTGCAAAAGAATTCTTCTAATTCTTCAAATCCTACCCAGGATTTGAATTGTTGGGTCATGAAGGTATCATATATTTAATGAAGAAATGTCAAGTTCCTATTAAAAGTGGTTTTACTAATTTTATTACTTGATTAATAATGTTGCTTGATTGTAAGATAATATTATCTTTTCAAGTTATTTACCTCTATGTTCCAGTATGCTACTTATTTTAAAGAATGTGCCATACATCCTTGAGAAGAAAGCTTCTTCTATATATATGTATGTGGTCAATATCAATCTTGTTAATTCTGCTCCTCAAATCATTTGAGCCCTTCTTGCTTTTTACTCACACCACCTGTTTCAGGGGTCAGCAAACTATAGCCCATGGACTAACCCTGGTTCACAGCCTATTGCTTGATGGCCCAGTAAGCTAAGCATAGTGCAAAGAAGAATATGGGACCAAGACTACTCATGGCCTATAAAGCTTAAAATACCTGGCCTTTTTAGAAAATATTTGCCAATCCCTGCTATATTTGATACACTAAATATTAAAAGTATATCTCATCTTCAACTCTTATGATAGATTTTTCTTTTTATCCTAGTGTTTCTATTTTTTTTTTACTTTAAATCATTTCAATCTATATTATTAGGGGTATACAACATTAGAACTGTCATATTTTCCTGGTGAAATGAATTTGTTACCATTACCTAGTGACCTTCTATATCTACTAACACCTTCTGCCTTACAGTCCATGTTGACAAAAGATGTAGTTATGTCACTCTTTTTCTGAAAACTTTTATTCACCCTTACGTCAGAGAGCACATAAAATACAATATTTAGATTTAGATTTTTTTTTTTTAACTTTTGAGATAGAGTCTCTGTCATCCTGGGTAGAGTGCTATAGCATCATAGCTCACAACAACCTCAAACTCTTGGGCTCAAGCAATCCTCTTGGCTTCAGCCTCCTGAGTAGCTGGAACTATAGGGCTAGTTTTTCTCTTTTTAGTAGAGATGGGATCTCACCCTTACTCAGGGTGGAAACTCCTGAGCTCAAGCAATCCATCTGCCTCAGCCTCCCAGAATGCTAGGACTACAGACGTGGAGCTACCACACCCAGTCTTATGTTTAAAGTAGTCTATCTTTTAAATAGGAGGATTTAGTAAATTTACATATATTATAGTGATTGATATGTGTGCATTTATTTTACCACATTCTACCATTCTACAATATACAGTTCGCGTGTAATTTTAAATAGTGTGCCATAAAGTTTGTGTGTAATTTTAAATAGTGAGTAATTAAAAACTATACGCAAACTTTAGGCTGCCCTGCAATATGCTTTCTTTTTGTGTTCCTTTTCTTCCTCTAACTTCTTTGAGGTGGACTTTAAAATTCCATTTTAAATATCCTCTTCTTGGCCGGGCGCAAATGGCGAGCCACGACACCATGGAGGAGGACGACAGCTACAGACTGTGATGGAACCACTCATTCAGTAGTTCCATGGAGCTGATGGCACACATACCGAGATCACTCTAGGATCACGTATACAGCCTCATACAGTGATTCAGCAGACATGAATTTTCATCTTCAGGGATGGGACATGTGGCTCATGGAATCCGAATGATCGGAGGTGAAACGTATCATAAATCTGGGTCAGTGTCCTCAGTCTACATGTGGGAAGGAAGAAGTCCCCAGAGTTGGATTTCGAAGAATATGTAAACTAAAAACAGGAACGAAGTGGGACCTAGGAATGGTGATCCAACAGAGAGCACCGTGTAGTCCCAGAATCTTTTCGAAAGGAAATCAAAACACAGAGGCTGCACATGAAGCTAAGAGCAGTGGATCTAGATTTGAGCTTAGAAGAGTGACAAGCACTGCTGGGGAAACAGCTGACTGGTGTATTTAAGCAGACAGAAAGAAGAATGGAGAGAATAGTTGCTTATTGATAAGCATGAGGCAGTGATGGAAAATGTTAAAAGTCAACTGATACCAGCTTGTGCAAAAGATAGCGTCTGAAATTGACAATCAAGAAATAGGAGAATATTTTAATCTGGAGGTAAATCATGTCACAAACAGTTAGAAAAATGTCTTAATCTGTTCTCACACTTTTTTTGGATTTGGTATAAAATTCTTCCAATAAAGTTTTCTTCCAATTTCAAAAAATATATATAAATAAATATCCTCTTCTTCAGAAATTACACTATTTCTTTTCTTTAAGTGATTACCCTAGAAGTGTTAGCATGCATATTTAACAAAGACTAAATTATTTAATAGTCAGTGACTTTGTTTTACTATCTTCCGACATAAAGGAAGGATTTTAGAATGCTTAAACTTCAACCACTTCTCTCCCAAGTTATTTCCCATAATCCATCACTATCATTGTTTTATCCATCAATTTTAGTTTAGATTCATTCTCGCATGCATGAACCACTTTCTTAGTCCATCGTTCCCTCTTGCAGCTCAGGTCTTCCATCTGGTATCATTTTCCTTCAGCCTGAAGTATATCCTTTAGAATTTCCTGTAGAAAGCTGTCTAGTAGAACTTTTCCCAGGTTTTTTATATCTGAAAAAAATCTTTATTTTGCTCTTACTCTTGAAAATTTTTGAATATGAATCTCTAGTTTGACAGTGATATTTTCTCATCACTTTGAATATATTTTTCACTACTTTCTGGATCCATTGTTGCTATTGATAAGGCAGCTTTAAGTCTAGTATTACTATAAGGCCATCTTTTAAGTTCTTTGATCTCTTTGATGTTGTATAGATTTACTGTTATATATATGTCAAATGTGTATTTCTTTGTGTTTATTCATTTTGGAATTTTGGGGTGCTTCCTAAACCTAAAGACTAATGTCTTTTATCAGTTTTGGAAAGTTCTTAGTTTTTATCTTTTCAAATATTGCCCTTGTCCCTGTGCTTTTTGGATTCACTGAGATGCACGTTGGATACCTCTTCATTCTATCTTTCATGGCAATATTATGCATTCCTCTGTTTCTCTGGGTTTTATTCTGAGTAACTCCTTCAAATCTGTCCTCTAGCCTATAAAATCTTTCACTTATGTCTAATGTACTACTTAACCGATGCATTGAATGACTGGCTTTAATTCCTAATACTCTAATTTTGTTCTTTTCCAAATATGCTTGATTTTTAAAGACTTTTGATCTTACCATATTTTAAAGTGTTTTTTTATTCTTAAAATATATCAATATCTGAGAACTCTGCAGGTATGATTCTGCTGTCTGTTTTAATTCTCATTCATATAACTTGTTTCTTCATGTATTCTGTGACTTTTGACCAAAGAGCCAATATTCCTTGGAATTCTTCTGAGAATCTTTTAGGACTGGTTAAAGTGATTGTCTCAGAAAGAATTTATATTTGTTAAATCTGAGAAAATTTATCAACACAGAAAAATTTAGACTAATTTCTTGAACACAAGTTGTTTTGGACTTTAAAAGATAGATTATCAAGTAATTGAAAATGTAATGGCAAAACCTTAAAAAGAGAAAGAGAACAGAGGGGCAAACAACAGAGATTTAAACTAGTTTTAATAAATATTTTGAAAAAAATATAATCATATGGCAAATTTCTATATTTCAAAGATTAAAAAAAATAAGAAGAAAAGACAAATCAAGTTATCTACTAATAAGAGAAAAGTCAGGCTGGCCAGAGGATCATGGAGTAATATGTATAGCTTTGAGCAAATCAAAGATTATAATGTAAGAATTTTGCAGTCACTAAAATTATTGCTTTTTTGTAAAGACAATAGAAAACCAATTTTAAATATGCAAGAGCTTAAAAATACACTAAAACGGCTAGGAGTGGGGGCTCACGCCTATTAATCTCAGAGCTTTGAGAAGCACAGATGGGAGAACTGCTTGAGGTCAGGTATTCAAGACCAGCCTAGGCAACACAGCAACACACCCATCTCTAAAAAAAAAAAAAAATTAAAAATTAGATTGGCTGGTGGTATGTGCTATCATCCTAGCTTTGCAGGAGGCTAAGGGAGGAGGATCACTTGAGCCCTAGAGTTCGAGGTAACAGTGAACTATGATTGGGCACTCCAGCCTGGGTGACAGAGCAGGCCTCTGACTCCCAAAAGAATAAATATGTGTGTGTGTGTGTGTATACTCAAGACATTTTAAAAGTAGTTACATAAAGATGTTTACCATTAAAATTAAGAAATTTAGAAAAGTTGAATTACTGTATAAAGATAGTAAGCATTAAAAACAGTTAAATACATGAATGCTATCAAACCTGATTAAGAAATTTTGTTTAATACCATTAAATGGAATCTTTAAGACTGTATTAACAAAGACCATTAAATAGAAGGAGTATGGATCATTAAATTTCACGTGTTACAAACAGGAAAGCAAATAATTCTTGAATTTGAGAGAGGCAAACTTTAGATTAGAGAATATTTTTAGTAAATAAAAATGTCTACCTGTCCACTTATGTAAATAAAAATGGTACCATCCAAGTCAACAGAGAAACAAATAAACAAAGCAAGATACTATCCAATAAGATTAAAAGGAATAGGCTCAGTGTCCATAGCACAGTGGTTATGGCACTGGCCACATGCACCAAGGCTGGCAGGTTCAAACCTGGCCCAGGCCAGCTAAATAACAATGATGACTGCAACAAAAAAATAGCCCAGCCGTAGTGGCAGGCGCCTGTAGTCCCAGCTACAGGCGAGGCAAGAGAATTGCTTAAGCCCAAGAGTCTGAAGTTGCTGTGAGCTGTGACACCACAACACTCTACCGAGGGCGACTCTGTCTCAAAATAAAAAAGATTAAATAATAAGACTCTGTTTCAAAATAAAAAAGATTAAATAATAAGACTCTGTCTCAAAATAAAAAAGATTAAAAGAATAAAAACTAAATGGAAACAAAAAAACCTTTGAAAGCCAAAAAGCTAACTGCTGTAAGATCATACATATCTGCTAGTTCAATAAATATAATTTTAAATCTCCTTATTAAGTGACAAATAATCTCCTTTACTGCCTAAAAGACTTTATCATGCTACAGCACTCACCACTACTAGAAGTATTTCATTTTTTTTATTGTATAATTCCCTCACTAAAATATAAACTCCATGAGAATGGAAGAATGCTTTTGAAGATACTAAGTCATTACAGTTCTACAGTCACAATGTTAAATAATAGCTTTTCTGTATAAAAACTATGTTAAATTTTATTTCATATTGCTGTATGTAACTCTAGATAGCATGCTTTGAGAAATGAATGGGAAAGAATGATGGTTAACATCTACTGAGCAAACATGTTGCTTTGATGTGTGACTCCAATTAATAATCAATACCTAAAAGGGTTTCTGCTTTCATTCATTTAATAAATATTTCCTGAGCATCTCCACTTTGCTAGCATTGTTATGAGTACTGGGAAGGATATATAATAAACAAAATTAGGTGAATACATTGTATTGTAGTAGATGATGATAAATACTACAAAGAAAAATAAAGTAGAAAGTTTGGATGAAGAATGTTAGAATAGGCAATTACAGGTTTAAATATGTAGTTAAGAAAGGCCTTCCTGAAAAGAGTAGGTTTGAACAAATACTTGAATGTGAGAGAGCCGCATTCTAGGCCAGAACAGCTAGAACAAAGGCCCTAAAGCATGAATATGAGGAATGGTGGGGGGTGGGGAGAGGAGGAGGAGTACAGCTGGACTGGTGTGAACACCGGGGAAGAAGCCAGAGAATTAACTGAGAAACTCACTGTGTAGGGCCTTGAGGTTATGGTCAAAGACTGGCTCTTCTTTGAAGTGGGTCTGTCTTTTGTTTGAAAAGAACCACTATGTCTTTTGCATAGTTGAGGACTGCTAAGAGGGAAGGATGAGAAAAAGGGAATTAGAAGCTAGAAAGTAATTGAGGCAAGAAATAATGGTGACTTTTTATCAGTGAAAATGGCAAGAAGTGATGGAATCTGGATGACTCTGAAGGTAAAGCCAACATCATTTGCCAATGGACTGGATGTATGAAACAGCAGAAAGCATTCAGTAAAACTTTGAAAACTGAGCCTAAGTAACTGGAAGGATAAAATTTTATTATTTGTATTTTACAGAAAAAGTAAGTAGATATTACTCCAAAGCTCATAGTTTTTCCACAATGTCTCACTATCTCAGAGAAAAGGCAAAGAAAATTATATCCAAAGGACATCTGCCATATGAATTACAGACTCTTTATTTTACAAATGAAGGTTAAGAAGACATTTTCTTTTCATAATTGGTAATGTCTCCCTGAATTATGAACTTTATTGCCTTCTGTGGACTAAACTGTGTGTCTCTCCCCTTGCCCCCAATCCTCCTAGCCCCAATTCATACGTTGAAGTTGTAACTACCAGTATGATGGTATTTGGAAATAAGGTTTTGGGGGGTAATTAGGGTTAAATGGAGTGATATGAGTGAGGTTTTTGTGATGGGATGAGGCAGCTTCATAAGAACAGGAAGAGAGAAAGAGATTGCTCTTTCTCTACCACATGAGGACACAGCAAGAAAGTGTCCACCTGCACACCAGGAAGACAGTCCTGCACTCTCAGGAACCCAACTGGCTAGAACCTTAATCTTAGACTTTGTAACCTCCAGAACTGTGAGAAATAAATGTATGTCATTCAAGTCACACAATCTATGGTTTGTTACAGAAGATTGAGCAGACTAGGGCATTGCCCAATAATGTGAAATATAGTCTAAAAAATATAAAAAGGATGCCAAAGATGGTAGGAAATTTATGGATGACAAAATCATTTTAGGTCACCTGGAAATTTTGAGATTCTTGAGTAGATCTCCACATTCTTATTTTTATTTTTTGAGACATTGCCTCATTTTGTCACTCTCAGTAGAGTGCCATGGCATCATAGCTCATAGCAACCTCAAACCTCCCAAGTAGCTGGGGGCTACAGGCACCTGCCACAATGCCTTGCTGTTTTTTAGAGATGGGGCTTTGCTCTTGCTCAGGCTGGTCTCCAACTCCTGAGATCAAGCAATCCACCCGCCTCGGCCTCCCAGAGTGCTAGGATTATAAGCGTGAGCCACTGGGCCTAGTCTAAATCTCCACATTCTTGAGGTTCATGGCATAATATATTATCCATGGAACCTTCCTGCAAACAACTATTTGACAGAATGGGATGGGAAACAAGACTTTGGTAAGATTAGATAGGAAAATATTGGTTTACATTGGCTTCTTCAAGTATTTCAGCCCTAGCTGCTATTCAATGATTCAAGATATTTTAAGTGTACACACAGAGCTGTCTTATACAGATAGCATATATGCACACATACAGTTTCCCATTGTATAAAGGTTAATAAGCTCCAAGAAGTATACTTCTAACCTGTTACTTTTGCCTATTTATGTAAATGTGCTGTAGTGTGGTAATTCCCAAGGATTAGTTCTCCTAAATCTGCTCCCTGTTTCTGACATCCATATTTCTTTTCTTTTATTATTTCAAAATATTAAAGGGATGCAATTGCTTTTGTTACATGTATTCCTCATATGATGCTTAAGTTGGGGATTTTAGTGTGCTGAGAGGTAAATTTTTACCACTTGCTCCCCTTCTACTCACCACACTTCTTGGTTTCCAATGTACTTGTCCATGTCTATCATTCAGCTCCCAATTATTAGTGAGGACATGTGGTGCTTGTTTCCCATTCCTGAGATATTTCACTTAGGATAATGGTCTCCAGCTCTACCCAAATTGCTGCAAATGACATTATTTCTTTCCTTTTATGGCTGAATAGAACTCTATTGTGCATATATACATACATGTGCACACACACACCCACACACATACCTACATACATACACACATTTTCTTAACGCACTCATAAACTGAAGGGTACTTAAGGCTGACTCTGTATCTTTACAATTGTGAACTGTGCTGCAATAAACATTTGCATGCAGATGTCTTTTTAATGAAATGACATATTGGCTTATTTCTTCCCCAGGTAGATACCCAGTAGTGGGATTGCTAGATTGAATGGTAAGTCTACATTTATTTTTTGAGAAATCTCCATACTGTTTTCCAAAAAGGTCATGCTAATTTTCAGTATAAGTGCTCCTTTTTCTCTGCAGCCACACCAGCTTCTGCTGATTTCTGACTGCTTAATAATGGCCACTCTGACAGGAGTAAGGTGGTAGCTCACCATGGTTTTACTGTTCACTTCCTTGATGATTAGTGATGTTGACAAATTTTTCATATGTTTGTAGGTCATTTGCCTATTCTTTGGAAAAAGTTCTGTTCATGTCTTTTTCCCACTCTTTGATACAGCTATTTTTTTCTTGTTGATTTGATTGAGTTATTTGTAGATTATGGTTATTACCCCTTTATCAGATATATAGCTTGCAACCTATTCTGTAGGTTGTCTATTTACTTGGTTGATTATTTCTTTTGCTGTATAGCAGCTTTTTTTTTTTTTTTAGAGATACTGGAAATATCTATTTATTTTGCTGTGTGAGGTGACAAAATGTGTTTGAAATCAGCATCAAACAC
This sequence comes from Arctocebus calabarensis, assembly GCA_963573935.1. Taxonomy (NCBI): domain Eukaryota; kingdom Metazoa; phylum Chordata; class Mammalia; order Primates; family Lorisidae; genus Arctocebus; species Arctocebus calabarensis. Next base: position 12,327 of record CAUYON010190211.1, read on the forward strand.
TGAGTCATGCCTTACGTAAGGCTGGGCACCAGTGAAAATCATCTGTATCTTGAGATCACCATCAGAGGCTGCTTGAAATATTTTATCTACTAGTCCATATTTTTAAAAGGGAGTTCTCCAACTCCAGTTCTATCTACACACTTTTTCTGAAGCAAAGCACACAACCTTCTTATCAGATATGGAGATCCTTCAGGAAGACAGAGCAGGTCTCAGACTAATCCATGGACCTAGTAACCTGCCTTCTATGGCTGATTCTTGGAACCAGAGGGGATCTTTCTGTTAGAGGGACAAATTGCTCCCATAGTGACTAGCTCACACTGGTGAGTCCAGACTGGTTACAGTAACATAGCCTAAGGAATAAACTTTTTATTTAATTTTTTTTATTTTTACATATACATGTATTAATTAATTAATTAATTTTTATTTTTACATATACATGTATTCCACTTTTTGCCTTCACAGAATTCAAAAGGCTTAAAATTCAGTAACAATAACAATGTTTAAGATAAGGACTAGAAACAAAGAGTTTTTTGTACAGGAGCTTTTTTATTTAATCAATTCCCATTTATTTATATTTGTTATTGTTACATTGCCATTTGGGTCTCAGCCATAAATTGTTTTTCTATGCCAATGTCTTGAAGAGTTTTTCAAACATTTGCTTCTAGAATTTGCATGGTTTCATGCCTTACATTTAAGTTTTTTATCCATCTTGAATTAATTTTTGTATGTGACAAGAGACAGAGGTTTCACTCTTTTTCATGTGGCTATGCAGTTGGCCCAGCACCATTTATTGAATAGGGATTCTTTTCCCCAGTATATATTGTCTGCTTTGTCAAATATCAGGTGATTATATGTGGATGGTTTTATATCTTGGTTATCTGTTCCATTTCATTGGTGTGTGTCCCTGTTTTTTTGCCAATACTAAGCTGTTTTGGCTACAGTAGTCTTGCAGTATGAAGTCTGATAATGTGATGCCTTCATATTTGTTCTTTTTGCTTAAGATTGCTTTGGCCATTCTGATTCTTTTCTGGTTCCAAATGAAGCATAGAATTACTTTTTCTAGATCTATGAAATATGACATTGGTGTTTTGATGGATATTGGACTGACTCTGTAAGGCACTTTGGGTAGAATGTTGATTCTAGCAATCCATGAGCATAGGATGTTTTTCCATTTATTTGTGTCATCTATGATGTCTTTTGTGAGTGTTTTGTAGTTTTCCTTGTAGAGATCTTTCATCTTCTTGGTAAAGTATACTTCTAGGCATTTTTTTTGTAGCTAATATAAATGATATTGAGTCCTTGATTTGACTCTCAGCTTGACTATTATTAGTATACAGAAATGCTAATGATTTGTGGACATTGATTTTGTAACCTGAGATTTTGCTGAGTTTATTTATCAATTCCAGGAGTCTCTTGGTAGAATCCTTAGGGTTTTCTAAATATAAAATTATATCATTAGCAAACAAAACCAGTTTGACTTCCTCTTTCCCAATTTGGGTACCCTTTATTTCTTTCTCTTGCCTCACTGCTCTGGCTAGGACTTCCTCTTCTCCCAAGTGTATGCTTTTGTCTGCATGAGGCTATCTAGGCAGGAGTTATGGATGTTAGGGCTCTTCCTGGGTCCGAGTGTGATGGCATTCATGGCTAGTAGGTCCTTGGAAGATTGTGGTAAGTGTGGGGTGGTTCCAGGTTGCAGGTGGGAGCTATTGAGGCAGGGTCCCACGGCCTGGGAGCAGTGCCAGAGCCACACAGATGGGGGAAGAGTCTCAGAGGAGGGGCTATAGGGTAGCTGGAGTCTCAGAGGTGGGGCAGATGGCAGCCTGGGAGTTGTAGCAGTGGGGCCATGAGGCCAGGCTGCTAGGCAGCTGGGGGCTCTTCTCCAACCCTGGTCCTATTGAGGCAGTCACCACAGGGATTCTCAGGGAGCATCAGAGACACTTGGTCAGGCCAAATCCCCATGAGACAGAGGGGTGCTTGGCTCCCGTCACAGGGTGCTGGAGAGCATCTGTTCTCCTTGTTCTCTTTCCAGCCTGCCCAGGGCTGTGTGACGCAGGGGCACAAACATTGAACCCTATGCAGACCAGGTGATCTGGGTCTGAGAGATCAGAATGGTGTCAGCTGTAGCGACCTGGGAAGCCATCAGGTCCCTGCTGTGCCTGCTTTCTAGTGTAATGTCACTGCACAGACTCCAAGCAACTGTCTGATTAGCCTGGAGGTCTGTAGTGACGGTAGGGTCCCTATCAGCTTGGGCTGCAGTGTCTACAGGAAAAGCGGGGAGCCCCAGAGTTCTCTGTGCCTTGGGGCACATCCCCACGCGCACCTTCTAATCTTCTCCTTCATTCTGAGTCGGCTTTCGCCTCTCTGGTGATTTGTGGTACCCTAAGTAGGCCCATTTGTAGGTGGGCATCTACCTGCAACTTTTGGTCCTTTCTTTGAGAGCAGGAGCACAGGCTGTTCTAGTCTATCATCTCCCCCCTCCCCATATTTCAATTAAATGTTCTTACCTCTTTCTTCCTAGTCATCTTGATTCAGCTCCATTCTCTCCATCGCTATGTCAGGGGAGCTGCCAATATTGAGAAATACTAACTCCACAGTGTGCCTCATGTGTGTAGTATCTCTCTTCTTCACTCCCAATGCTTACAGAATGAGCTGACTCTGGTCTGAATTTCCATTTCTGAGTGTATCTCCTCTCTTGCAGTGTGTCCCCCCTCAGTTCACTTGACATCCTGGAGCCCGCTTAGTTTCATATCATAGCATGGCTCTGGTTGATCACTTTCTATCGAGAATATACAGTGGCTTTATGTTGACAGCTGAGTTACACATACATTTTTTGAGCTAACTTGCAGGCCTCCACGATGTGGCCCCACTCTGCACTTCCGGCCAGTCTCATCTCCCAGTACTTCCTTTACAATGTAACTACAGCTGTAGCTTTGTTTTACTCACTCTTCTCTGAGCCTATGTTTTATTGGCTCCCGAGCCTTTGTTCACTCCATGCCTTTCCCTCGTGACCACCATACTTTCCCCTTGTCTATCAAATGCTGACCTGCCCTCCAGTCCTATCTCAAATGCAACTTCTTCCAAGGAGCTTCTCCTAATGTTCCCAATCAATCCGGTTGCTATCTATACTGAATCCCTCCAGCACTTTGTAGAGTGCTTACTCCTGCACACAGATGCACCTTTCGTATCACCAACACTTTATTCTAAACTCCTAGAAGGTAACAACTGTCCTTTGCTCATATCTGAATCCCCCTTAGTTACAGCCCTTGTGTAAGGTAGCAAGATACCTTACAAAAAAATCAGTGATGGTCACTGGAGAGAACTGTTGAAAAACAGATCTCTTAAAAGAAGCCATTACTAAACTTACCATTAAAAACTACAAACTTTCTCCTTGCATTTAGGATATCAGTGGAGACAAATACCTACACCATCACAGTCTCTTCATTTTTTCTACTCTTCTGTATATACAGAAGTTACATTATAGTCATTAAAAGTCCCCCATAAACATAGTGTCACCAGGCCATATGTGGGAAGAGAGAATCAGGACTAACTTGTTTATTACTTATGCTTTAGTGAGGAGGGGCATATGAGATGACATGTCTAAGCTGAGAAAGAAAGGAAATGGAGTTTTCAAGGGAGAAAAATATTACAAAAGAAAAACCTGTTTCACAAAATGCAATCTGTGGAAAATCTTTCAGCTGAATGTCAAGATTAAGAAAAATCAATATAACTTTTGAAACTAGAACCATGTAAGAAGCCTTTTAGGTATGATAGCAAAACACAAAGCCATGGCTTCCAGAACATAAAATCTTTCTCAAGTAACCGCAAAAGCAATTCTTTAATATTCAGGAACCTTCATGGCTTCAAAATATGCTCAGCACAAATTGCTTGTTATACAGACAGGGACAGTCAAGATTCAAAGGGCCAGCATTTTCAAAAGGACTTTTTACCAAGGCTGTAATTAGTTGTTCAGGCAAGAACTGCACACACTTCTATTTGCACACACAATTGGCTAATTGTATCTTCAAAATAAAGGGTAAAGGGTTAATTGTATCCACATCTGGCCACAAAGAAAGAGGTTGTCCTTTGAAAATATGACACTACACTTAGAAGAAAATTTACATTAAACAACCATCCCTATTACTACTAATAATTATAATAATACCACATGCTTACAAATTAATACCTTTCACCATGATCCTGAAAACACTTTACAAACATTAATTAATCTCACAATACTCCTATGAGGTATGAAAAGCGATTACCCCAATGGTGTCAATGAGGAAAGACAGTAAAGTCAGGTAACTGTCAAAAAGCCACAAAGGGAATTGAAGCTCCCAATACTGGGCACTCAATAGGGGGTCAGGTCACCAGTGAGGTTCAGTGCGAGGCTTGGTCCACATAATCAGCAAAAATGAGCCTGAAAACAAAATAAAACTAAGCAACCCAATTTCATAATAGTGAAAACTGGCCTGTGATTTAAAGACCACTTTGACTTCTCTGTTTCAAGGGTACGTAGACAGACTCAAGAATGGAGCTAACAGGTAGAACTTTGTTCCTTAGTTTGATTTTATGATCCAGTATTGCAGATAATTTAGAAGGTACAGAGAATTTATATGACATATTGCCAATGATTGCTGCTTTCAAACATATGTAAGAAGAATAAATTTCTGCAAGAAATGGATATTTAGAATGTCCTGGCTTACAGCATCTGTGAGGTAAGGACAAGCTACACATAAACATATAAGGTAAGGGACTAAAACTGAGTAAAATAATGTTACCTTAATTATAACCATGGTGGATTTTCATATTATAACTTAGGAGCATCCAATTTATACTTGTCAAGAGTATCTAACTTCATTCCAATAATTCTCCTTATAGATGCATGAGTATGTCATTTAGTATTTGGTATAAATTTACGACCTTCTTTAAGAATCAGAGTTATATGAGGGTTCATATTTACCATAAAATACATATTTTAATGACTGTTTTATTTTTTAAGCTTTAAAAAATATTCTTGTAATCATATCAGGAAGTGTTTGGGTGATCTGCTTATTCATCAGAACTAATGATAAATTCTTTATGCAGGTACCCATAAAGATGTGGTGACATGAACATCTTCTAATTCAATTCACTTCATGTAGGTGGTAAAGACTCAGTACTGAAAGATACAAGATGAGCCAGATAAAGCTCCTGCTTTCATAGAACTGATGGTTTATATAGCTATTTATATTCACCCAAACCCTATTATATCTCTTCCGACAAAGGTTTTAAGGCACTATCTGATAGAAAAATAAAGAAAACAGTGAAACAGAAAGTAAGGGACGAGGAAAATAGAATGAAGACATACTGAAGATAAAAATCGACATGACTGTGGCTTTTCTGTATCATGGTTAGGCTCACAGTTCCTGGGCACCCAGAGTGAAAAAGAAAGATGTACATGATAAAAGAAAGACATAAAATGCTTGTTTCTCCATTCTTGTGATACCTATAAGAATATTTTTAAAATTATATAAAAAAAAAATCAATCCTTAAAATGTGTATTTTATTTTCAAATGTTAGGAGAATGTTCTCCAAGTCTTTCCAGGTTGTTACAGAAGACACAAGAGTAGATTAATAACTACAGATCAACTTGAGAGAACAACTCAATTAAATTCAAGAAGTGGATTCGGTAAGTTCCCACCCAACGGGTATTATGCATGGATATAGGGCACATTTTCTACATCTCTGATTTTATCTTAGAAATGTAAGCAGTGTAACCTAATCACATGTGCTCTCATATTAATCTGAAGTAAATAGAAAAAAAAGAAAATACAAGTATATGTGATAGAATTTTTTTAAATGCCTAACAGAGGTAAAAAAAAAATCAATATAGTATGGAAGTGCCTGAAACAGACTTCTGAGGGCAAGGATCCAGGCCAAATAGTCACATTCTGGCCTGGGCTTGAAGGGCAGGTTGATCTCCATAGCTGCTGCTATAGAAAGGCTATTCTGCACTCAACAGGCAACTAGGAGAGCTGTGCACGTCCAGGGCTCAGCTAGGAAGTGGCAAGTCAACTCTAGCACAGGGCATGAGGCAGAAGGCAGTCACTGGCAAATATCTGTAAGTGACACTGTACATTTTTGAGGAAGAGAAGGTAATGCAACTCTTTTCTTCTTCTTCTTTTTTTTAAGTAGAAAATTGTACCAATATCTAAAGAAAAGACAAGAAAAGTAAAAGTCAAGAGGAAGAAGATCAGTCAGTAGGCTTTGTAATAAATCAGAAGAGAGATGATAAGGGCTTGATCTCTGGCCCTGACATAGGAAAGGTGAAGAAGAGGACAAATAGGAGACTCTGTGACAAGACCTAGTGAATAATAAAAAGGGAGGCAAAGGATGAGTTGCACATGACTCGAGGGTGCCTTACCTCTAAACTCGGTGATCAACTAGATTGAAAAGGCTGACACCGCATGTCTTCCCTCATATTTATTGGGTCTTTGTCAATAAAATTAATATACACCTGTATCATAAATATTTTCCATCAATGAAAAGTATACAAAATTGTTTTTGAAAACATTCATCATTGCATTTAAAGTTATATCAGAATTTGAAACTTATTTTTCTTTAAAATAAAAATTAAAGGTGCACCTTCAGCCAGATTCCTAATATGAGACCTAAAGCATTGTGGTTCTAGTTCTAGCACAGGTTTCAGCACTTTCCTTGTGTTCATTCATATTTGTGAAAAGGAAAATGAGCTCTAATTATTTTTATCCAGAGATTTAAATCATTTATACTCACTATGTGTCTTATATCTCCCTCCCACATTTCTAGGGATATCACAAAACTATGATCAAAGTAGATGCTTAATAATTACTTGCTGAATAAATAAATTCAATAATTAAAGTCAAACAAATTACTTATTCCCCAAACTGGTAGAGAGTCATTGCGGTTAACCTTAGACTATCTTTTCAGTGCAGGTGTGGAAGTGATTATTGCTGTTCATTCAACAACAATTTAAAATACTCAGTAGGAAAAATCTATTTCCTAAATAATTTATATTTACTACCAAATTTTTCTTATGAAAAATTGTAGATACTTTATCCAAGGTCAAGTCCTTATAAATGCCAGAGCTAACAACTGCTAGAGAAAAGAATATTTACAGGAAAATATTTGGGAGATATTGCAATGCATTTATTTCCTTAGATCAGTAGTTTTCAACCTTCCTAATGCGCGGCCCTTTAATACAGTTCCTATGGGTTGAGAACTGCTGCCTTAGATGGAGACTTAACTATATGGTCAATATTATGTAATAAGACATTTTATGCCCTATAATAGGTGGAGTAAAATCATTGATTTTTTTTTATTTTAAAATATTATAGGAGTTCAAATGTTTCTGATTACAGAGATTGCTTTTATAACACTTGAGTCAGGGCAATAAGTGCATCCATTATCTAGATAGTGTTTGGTATAGCCATCAGGTAGGATTTCACCGATCCTCTCCATGCCCTTCACCCCAACTTGACTCTCTCTTTTTTTTCCTTTTAGGCACCAAAATTTTTATTTACCCACCTTCGTGGTTTCTTTTAACATTATAAACATAAACCAAATTAATCTTTTTTTGACCCAAGTTTGTGATAGGAACCATCATGTTACAAAGTAGTGGCAGATTTATGCCTGCTTTTGTTTATCTGGCCCCCTCCAATCTACGGCTGTCACTTGTCCTTTCTTGGTTGTCTGTTAACAGTCTACTCTAACCCCTATAAAATAGGGACTGAAAGTACCAACTTCATTGTTATGAGGGTTAAGAGAAAGCCAGGCTCTTGGGAGCATTCAAACTCCCAATGGTTCCTCCTTACCCTTCAATAAAGCTCCTTCTCAGGTTGAGTGTGGTGGCTCATGCCTATAATCCTAACACTTTGGGAGACTGATGCAGGAGATCACTTAAGGCCAGGAGTTAAGACCAGCCTGAGCAAGAGTGAGACACCATCTTTAAAAAGAATAGAATAATCAGCCAGACATGGTAGGATGAGCCTATAGTCCAGTCTACTCAGGAGGCTGAAGTAGGAGAATCACTTGAGCCCAGGAATTTGAGGTTGAAGTGAGCTACGATGATACCACTACACTCCAGGCAAGAAGACAAAGCAAGACCCTATCTCAAAAAAATAAAAAAATAAAGCTTATCCTCATCTGTCATGGTCTGATGGACTAGTTAACCTATAAAGCAAAGACAAGGGCCCATAGGCTAGGTGAAAGTCTAGAGGATAAGATACATGGGTTTTGTGACCACCACTACCAACTTCCAGCCTAAAGGACTGACTAGTGAGCAGTTCCAAGACCACTGAGCTCATGATTTCCTGCAGATGTATCCCTCTATGATCATGACCAGCCCTTGAGGAGAGCCCTCTCAATCCCCCTTGCCACAATTGGAACAGTTGAGGGATGCAGCAGAAGCCACAGACTGAGTGAAATGCCCCAGGGAGTCAATAGGGGCACACAGACAAATTAATCCCAGAGTTGGTGCCATTTGCTCTTGGGGAGGTGAGGTGGAGTCTGGGCAAGGACAGCAGCTGAAAGGTGCAGAGCAGGCCTGTCTCTCAGTAGCAGTAGTGGTCAGGCTTAAAGGGGCCATCATGGGGCATACCCAGGTACTTGGCCTGCTTCTCAGTCAGCTGGGTCAGCTTCATGTTCAGCTTACCCAGGTGGGCTTCAGCCACTGTCTCATCCAGCTTTTTAGGCAGGAAGTGAACCCCAACGGGGTACTTGTCTGGATGAGTCCAAATTTCAATCTGTGCCAGAACCTGGTTGGTGAAGGAATTACTCATCATGCAACTTGGGTGGCCCATGGCACAACCTAGGTTGACCAGTCAGCCCTCGGCCAGCAGGCTGATGCAGTGCCCATTCTTCAGCAAGTATCAGTCCACCTGGAACTTAACGTTCACCTTCTCCACAGCATTCTCATTAAGCCACTTGACATCTATCTCCATATCAAAGTGTCCAAGGTTACACACAACAGCATCAGTCTTCATCTGCTCAAAGTGCCGACCAAGAATTATGTCAATACATAATTGTGGTGGTGATGAAGATGTTGTCCTCTTGACAGGCCTCATCAATGATGGTCACTTCATAGCCCCCCGTTGCAGCCTGTAGTGCGATGATGGAATCAATCTCGGTGCTGATGACGCAGGCCTCAAAACTCCTCAGAGCCTGGGCACAGCCTTTGTCTACATCACCATAGCCTGCTACTACTGCCACCTTGCCTGCAATCATCACATCTGTGGCCCATTTGATGCCATCAATGAGGGACTCCCAGTAGCCATAGAGGTTGTCAAATTTGCTCTTGGGTGAAGTCATTGACATTGATGGCAGGCACTTTCAGGATCCCATTGTCCATCACCTTGTATAGGTTATGGACTCCAGTTGTGGTCTCCTCAGAGATGCCTCAGGATGCCGGACAGGAGCTGTGGGTACTTGGTATGGATAAGGTTGGTAAGGTCACCACCATCATCGAAAACCATGTTGAGAGGCCCATCCTTGAAGTACAACGTCTGCTAGATGCACCACAAGTACTGCTCGTCCTTCTCACCCTTCCAGGCATACACTGGAATGCCTGCCTTTGCAATGGCAGCTGCTGCATGGTCCTGCATGGAGAAGATGTTGCAGCTAGACCACTGCACCTCAGCACCCAGGGCAATGAGGGTGGCGGTCTACACAGTCATGTGCAGGCAGCCAGAGATGGGGGCGCCCTTCAGGGGCTTTGAGGTCGAGTACATCTCCCTCATGCGCATCAGGCCTGGCATCTCGTTCTCCGCAAGGTCCATGGCCTTGCGTCCCCAGTCCGCCAAGCTGATATCAGCGACTTTGTAGGGCAATTTGTCAAACATGATGGCAGTGCTTCCACACGCAGTGATGGACATGGGAGAAGGGGGCAGGCCTAGCACCGGGGACCACTGTCAGCAGGCAGTGCCAGGAAGGGCCCCCAATTTGACTCTTGATTTCCCCCCTCCTCTGTGCACATGTATGCTCATTATTTAGTTCCAATTTAATGGTGAGTACATGTGGTGTTTGTTTTCCCATTCTTTAAATATTTCACTTAGAAGAATGGTCTCTAGTTCAGTCCAAACCATTAAAAAAGGCATTAATTCATCCTTTTTTGTGGCTGAGTAGTATTCTGTGGTGTATATATATTGTATATATATTGTATGGTGTATATTATATATACATATATGTACACACTACATTTTGTTAATCTACTCATGAAATGATGGACACTTGGGTTGATTCTAAATCTTTGCAGTTGTAAATTGTATTACAATAAACATTTGAGTGCAGGTGTCTTTTTGATAAAATGACTTCTTTTCTATTAGTTAGATATGTAGTAGTGGGATGTTGGATTGAATGGTAGGCCTACTTTTCGTTCTTTGAGGAATTTCTATACTGTTTTCCATAGAGGTTGTACTAATTTGCAGTCCCATCAAGAGTGTATAAGGGTTTCTCTCTACATCTATGCTAGCATCTATAGGTTTTAGACTTTTTAATAAAAGCCATTCTAACTGGAATAATGTAGTATCTCATTGTGCTTTTATAATAACTTGTATTTCCCAGATGATTTGTGGCATTGAGCATTTTTTCACATATATTTATTGTTCATTTGCCTATCTTCTTTTAAAATGCTTCTGTTTAGGTCTTTTGCCTACTTCTTAATGGAGATGTTTTGGGGTTTTTTTTTTTTGCTAATTTTCTCAATTTCTTTGTAGATTCTAGTTATTAGCCCTTTATAAGATGCATAAATGGGAGAATATATTTGGAGAGTATACATCCAATAAAAGGCTAATAGCTGTCAGTTTGCTCTACTGATTATTTTCTTAGCTGTGCAGAAGCTTTTTAATGAAAATTGTAGATGACACTAACAAATGGAAAACATGCCATGCTCACAGACCAGTAGCATCAACATTCTACCCAAAATGCCTTACAGTCAATACAATATCCATCAAAAAACCAATGTTGTATTTCACAGATCTAGAAAAAAATAATTCTATATGTTTGGAAAAAAAAGAGAGCCAGAATAGCCAAAGCAATCTTAAGCATAATGAACAAATATGAAAGCATCACATTATCATACTTCAAACTATACTATCAGGCTACAGTAGCCAAAACAGCATGGTACTGACACAAAAACAGAAACACAGATCAATGAAATGGAATAGATAACTCAGTTACAAAACCATCTACATACAATCAACTGATATTTGACAAAGAAGACAACAATATACATTGGGGAAAAAAATCCCTATTCAATAAAGGGTGCTGGGAAAATTGGCTAGTCACATGCAGAAGAATAAAACAGGATCCATACATTTCTCTTACTGCTCACAAAAATTAATTCAAGATGGATACAGGACTTAAATGTTAAAGCCATGAAACCATAAGAATTCTAGAAGAAAATGTAGGAAAAACTCTTTTAGATTTTGGCCTAGGCAAAGAATTTATGAAAAAAAAAAAAAAAACAATGGCAATCAACAACAACAAAAATAAATAAATAGGACCTGCTTAAATTATAAAGCACTGATTTTTATCTACTCAAACTGAAAACTTGTTATCAGTGATCTTTTAATCACATATGAAATAGAGTTCAAACTTTTCAAATGTACACTCAACTGCTTGTCTCATCATAATCCCCAAGAAGTGGGGAGAATACCACTGGTTGTATAAGCATTGAGAAGACATAGCACTGGGAAACTGAAGGTCAAGAGCAAAAAGAAGGGAAAGAGGAAGGCAAGACATTCAGGAGCTAACTCCTTTCTTTTTCTGGATCAAAGCTTTCAGTGGTATCTCTTTAACATCTGTATGGGCTAGCAAGTGTGTGTACACACATAGGTTGGCCAGCAACTATCAAAAATTCCTTTTGCTTTGGCAAACACTGGGCTGTAAACTCAAATAAATTCAGTGAAAATATCTTGAACGTGGTGAAAGGTTTTTGTAAGTATTTCCCCAACATGATGGTAGTGGTGAACAGCAAAGGATCTCTTTTATTCCACAAACTTTTTTTTTTTAAGAGAGAGTCTCACTATGTTACTTTTGGTAAAGTGCAGTGGCATCACAGCTCATAACAACCTCAAACTTTTGGGCTTAAGCAATTTTCTTGCCTCAGCCTTCCAAGTAGCTGGGACTACAGGTACCCACCATAATGCCCGGCTATTTTTTTGGTTGTTGTAGTTGTCACTGTTGTTTGGCAGACCAGGGCTGGGTTCGAACCCACCAGCTCCAGTGTCTGTGGCTGGTGCTCTAGGTGCTGAGCTATAGGCACTGAGCCTATTCCAAAACTTTTTGAACTTTATCCAGTAATCTGGCACAATCAAATGGGAAAAATACTTACAGGTAAGTATCTGTACCTAACATTTCCCAGTCTTCCTTGCTGATAGAGGCAGCCAATGAGATGTAAATGAAAACTGTTCCATGGTGCTTTCTGGTAATTACTTAAAGGGGGCTGGCTTTTGTCCCAGTCCCCATCTGTCAGCGTTAGAGATGCAGGGTCCATCTTGTAATCAAAAGCCAACATGGAATACAGACACCACATTAAAGGTGGTCGAACAAAGATCTAAAGTCTAGGACATGGGGTAGTGCCTTTAGCTCAAAGGAGTAGGGCACGGGCCTCATATGCTGGAGGTGGTGGGTTCAAACCCAGTCCTGGCCAAAAACTGCCAAAATAATAATAATAATAATAATAATGATAATAAAGTCCAGGACACTGATGGCATCATGGAGCCATTATACTAGCCCTCTACTGCCTAATTTGGGACATTTTAGATGAAGAAAAACAACCTCTAATTTGTTTACTGGTAGTCAAATGCAAGTTCTGATCCACTCATGTACATACATACAGTCAGCCTTCAGTATTCATGGTTCTGTATCCCAGGAGTCAACCAATGATGGGTTGAAAATATTCCAAATAAATTCAAAATAACAATATAACAATAACAGAAACAAAATACCAATACAATAAAACACCTATTTACAGCATTTACATTGTGTTACATACGAAAAATGACCTAGAGATAATTTAAAGTATATGGGGAGACATATGTAGATCATATGAAAATACCTTATCGTTTCATATACAGGACTTGAGCATCTGTGAATTTTGGTATCCAAGAGGGTTCTTGAACCAACCCCCAGAACATAGCAGGGGACAACTTATAGACATTACAGGCAGCACCTAGGTAATGTCATTTGACGTTCGAATAAAAGTTCTCCAGGTCTTTCAAAATTACCTTTCCCCTTGGTGGCTGCTAGAAAGTATGCGTTCTTTGGAGATAGGGACTGAATTTTTGTTAAAATGCAATGTCACTGTATATCTCATGAACTAATGTATCAATTAAGTTCAGTGCAGGGTAGACCCTCAGGAGATAGAAAAATAAGACAGATAAATTTTTCTTATAAAAGATTATATTCTTTCCATCTCCCACCCTTCTCCATTCCAATCCCAAAGAGACTGATGGGCATACAGCCTTAGAGGAAGTAGGTACAAAAACCATAAAGAGATACAGGACATGAATGGAAAAGGTGCCAAACCAAACTAATGTGTCTTCTACAAAATGCTATCCATGTCCACATCTCTATATGGTTATTCTTTATTTATTCTACAAAATTTTTCCAGTTAAACAGCATGGGAAAGTTAGCTATTCAATTGAAAATTAAGAGTCATTTTTCTATTCACCAACTAATGCGAAGGAAATGGCAAGCTGTGGTAGTGAACAACTAAAGCACAGGACCAGTTTAACAGAATAGGATTTATCTCAAGTTTTACCAGCCAGACAGTCAATCCAATCAGGTACTCAAACATTATTTAAATGCTTGTTATTTGGGAGATTCTGTGCTGGGTACTAGAGATTTGAAATGATGATGACACTGTCCTATCTTCAAATATCTTCCAAACTTGTACAGGAGACAGACACATGATATACGTGATACCATAAGTGCATACAAAAGCTGAAGTAGACAAAGAAAAAATGTACAAAAAGCTGAAGATAAGAATGTTGAAGGCACAGAGAATATTTGCTATTGCTGTAGCATTGAGCACTGCAGGAGGAATAAGAGAAGGGAAGATTAACTGGACCCCAGACATGGTTGAGTGTCACGCTAGTCAGCTTGGATTTATCTGATAAGCAGTTACTGATGGTGAGCCTGTGGTAAGATCTGGAAGATTTGGGAGGCAGTGAGACTGGAGGACAAAATACCATCCGGGAAGCCTTAGTAATAATCCAGATTAAAGAGATGTGGCGGTGCAAGTCACAAATGGTTCCTCTCTGGTTCTGTGGGAACGGAGGCATGGAAAGTGAAGAGAAGTTAAAATCTTTCACCTGTTTGCAATGAATCTTCCCAGGATTCAATGATTATCTTGTATTTGGACATCTAAAACTCTGGCCATACCAGGAAAATTTTCCTCAAAAATTTTCCATTCTTTTAGTTTTTTCTTCTTCTCCCTTAGGAACCTATAATTCTTACATTGGCTCATTTTACATAGTCTCATATTTCTGAGTGATTGAGAAACAAAAGAAGAGCTATAAAACATGGATGACAGAAATCATAGATGAGACAAACAAATGGAAAAGCATCACCTGATCATGGCTGGGTAGAATCAAAATGATTAAAATGTCCAAACTGCCCAAAGTGATTTACAAATTCAATGCAACCCCTGTCAAAATACCAATGCAGTACTTTACAAATCTAGAAAAAAAAAATCCTAAACTTCATTTGAAACCAAAAAAGAGCCCGAATAGCCAAAGCAATCTTAAGCAAAAAGAACAAATCTGAAGGCATCATGTTAGCTGACTTCAAATTATATTACAAGGCTATGGTAAACAAAATATCATGGTAATGGGCCAGGTTCGGTGGCTCATGCCTGTAATCCTAGTACCCTGGGAGGACAAGGCAGGCGGATTGCTTGAGCTCAAGAGTTTGACACCAGCCTAGGCAAGAGCGAGACCCAGTCTTCAATCAAGATCACTTGAGCCCAGAAGTTTGAGGTTGCTGTGAGCTATGACAACACCACGCTCTTCTTTATGAAGGGCGACAGAGTGAGACTCTGTTTAAAAAAACAAACAAACAAACCAAAATCCAAAACATCATGGTACTGGTATAAAGCAGAAGCATAGACTAATGGAACAGAATGGAGAACCCAGAAACAAAACTATCTACTTACAACCAACTGATCTTCAACAAGGAAGTCAAAAACATACTCGGAGGAAAGAACACTCTATTCAATAAGTGGTGCTAGCTAGGAGAACTGGATAGCAACATGCAGAAGATCAAACAAAATCTCCTTTTCTTGCCATATACAAAAATTAATTAAAGATGGATAAAAGACTTAAATGGTAAGTCATGAAACTATAAAAATTCTAGAAGAAAATGTAGCAAAAATTCTTCTAGACATAGGCCTAGACAAAGAATTTATAACTAAGACTCCAAAGGCAAATACAATAGCAATGAAAACAAATAAATAAATTGGACTTGATCAACAAGCTTCTGCACAACAAAGAAAATAATCAAGAGTGAATAGACAATTTACAGAATGGGAGAAAATATTTGCAAACTATATACCTGACAATGGACTAATATCCAGCATCTACGAAGAACCCAAACAAATCAGCAAGAGAAAAACAAACAAAAAAACTCCCATCAAAAAATAGGCGTAAGACACGAACAAAACTTTTTCAAAAGAAGATAGGCAAATGAGCAAATGATTAACAAACATATGAAAAAATGCTCAACATCGCTAACCATTAGAGAAATGCAAATTAAAATCACAGGGAGACACTACCTTACTCCTGTCAGAATGACCATTATTAAGAAGTCAAAAAACAATAGATGCTGGTATAGATGCAGAAAGAAAGGAACACATGTGCCTTGTTGGTGGGACTGAAAATTAGTACAACATCTTTGGAAAATAGTATGGAGATTCCTTAAAAAACTAGAAGTAGACCAACCATTTAATCCAGCAATCCCACTACTGGGTATCCACCCAAAGGAAAAGAAGTCATTTTATCAAAAAAACACCTGCACTCAAATGGTTAGTGTAACACAACTTACAACTAGACAAAGATGTGGAATCAACCCAAGTGTCCATAAAGTCATGAATTGATTAACAAAATGAGGTAGGTGTCTGTGTATGTACACTCACACACATGTATATATATATACACATATACCACAGAGTACTACTCAGCCCTAAAAAGAAATGAAGTATTATCATTAGCAGCAACTTGGATGGAAATAGAGACCATTATTCTAAGTGACGTACCTCAAGGATAGAAAAACAAGCACCATATGCTCTAATAAGCGGAAGCTAATTGATGGGTACACACAGGCACAAAGAGAAGTAAAGGTCTCTGGAAACCAAGAAGGGGCAGAGTAGGAGGAGAGTGAGGGATAAAAGCTTACCTATCTAGTATAATGAACGCTATTCTGGTGACAGAAAAGACAAAAGCCCCGATGTCAGCATTATACAGTAAATCCATGTAACAGAAACATTTGAATCCCCTTCAAGTTTTAAAATTAAAACAACAACAACAACAACCAACTTTAAACCTGAGGGGACTGCTAGTCTGTAAGTCACTTTTTATCCAATTGCCCTCAATGCTGTGTTTAAGGCACATAGGTAATGCATGTTCTTTGTAAATTCACTTTCATAAAAGTTTTTTTGTTAATTTGTAATTATACTGCTAGGGGTTTAATAGTAAGCAGTACCAAAAATAAAGGCAGATGAGGATAAATAGAAACTATTTGCTGTAGGTGTGGTCTTTACTTTGAAGATTATCATTTTATAAGGAAGCATTTTTTTCCCTTTTTTTTTTTAGAAGTGAAAAGTAGGCAAAGTGAGAATAGAGTCTGCTCCTTTCTAGTTCTCAGAAAATATTTAGACAAATGAGAAAGCATACTTGAAAGCCTTGGGCTTCAAAGAATGTACTTGTATTATAATATTATCTGTAGGTACAGGAATGGGATAGGACAAACAAACAACAGAGTGCAGAAGGGCCAAGCATGAAGTTTACAGAAGCAGGAGTTCTTGAAGTTAATATGAGAGCTGAGTTATAGCTGAGATTACCAGAGAAAATATAGATCTTTTTTCTGGTCTAAGCATGATCTACATATTGCATAGGACAAACTTACGCTAAAAAACTACTAGTTGTTTATCCAAAATTCAAATTTAACAGGGCATTAAATATTTTTTTTCTTTTTTTTTTTTTGAGACAGAGTCTCACTTTGTTATCCTCCACAGAGTGCCACGGCATCACAGCTCCATGGCACTCTACCTCCAACTCTTGGGCTTAAGCAATTCTTTTGCCTCAGCCTCTCAAGTAGCTTGAACTACAGGCACCCACAATGCCCAGCTATTTTTTGGTTGTAATTGTCATTGTTATTCGGCATGCCCAAGCTGGATTCGAACCCACTAGCTCCGGTGTATGTGGCTGGTGTCCTAGCTGCTGAGCTGCAGGTGCCAAGCTGGCATCAAGTATTTTTGTTTGCTCAATCTCACACTCCTAATTATGCTGATATCTTATAGAGGAAAAGCTAACTGAATTAATGACCTATTTATATTTTTTTCTTCTAGCATTTTTGGCTTCCTTTATTCAATTATCTCATTAGCTACATATGAGGGAATTATGAAGCACAACAAAATAATAACATGAGCTTAGATGGCTAGGAAGCAATAAAAATGTTCCCCCAAATATTGGGATATGATTTTTAAAATACGCTGTCATGTTTAAAACAATAAAGAGGGGGCACTTACATATATTAAGTAAAACCGAATATTAACAGTGAAAGAATAATATTCATTGACACAAGTACTATAACAAAGATGAGTATTTCTATAAAGCAAACAGCTCATAAGAATATAGAGGCATGAAAACTTTATTCTAAAGACGTGTCACTTAAATTATTTTAGCAAGGCATACTTTCATTATAAATGACAGAAGAGGCAAACAAAAAAGTTTTTCATGTTCACAGAGGTCTTACTAATATGTCCTCAATTGATTGCCAGAAAAAGGGAGTGACCGGGGCATCTTTGGAATCCAGGGCAGGGTGGAAAGCCCAATAGTGTAAATCTGAGCATTTGCCGCATTTTTATTTCTAAAGCATTGTGCTTGTATTTTAAAGACCTTAGGCTTACTTTTATTACTTCCAGAATTCTTTCTTCATTAAGGCACAGAAATATACTGGGAACTGCTTACAGTTTGGATACCAAATAGTCTGCCTGCTAGTGGGATACAGACCTCTACCTTGAATGCATATCAGCTGAAGAAAAAGAGCCATTATTCATCAAATTTGAAAAGCACTCTCTCATTTCATGCTAATTGTATGGTCCTTTGCATGATATACAAAAGATTGCCTAAGATGAAAGGCACGAAAAAGAAAACTACCTGTCTCAGGTTTTGTTTTTGAGGGTTTTCTTTTATTTGGGGAGAGGGGGAGGAGATTGACATTAGTTTTTAAGGAAGGTAGATGACTGATTCAAGTATTATAATATATTTATCTTCAGAGACTGACCTTTACAAATTTCCTTATCAGCATTTACCCAACTGCCTCTCTCTGCCTAACATAATGTGACTTCAGTCTACTACTATCACTGCCCCCAGACCCCTTAGGCTGGTGCCAAACAACTCATAAATTCAAGACTTTAAAATAAATTACACTCAGATTTTATCTGATTTTTTTCACAAAGGAAATAGTAAACCTCACTGGAAAAGAAGGCTGTCATATGGTAACATATGGATAGGGTCTCTGAAACTTGTGTTAATTTAGATGCATCAACTAAATATTAATAGCCACATTAAAGCCATCAGGAGAAGAGTTGAAAGTCGAGAAGCTGTAGGTTCAGGTCACTCATTCAGTGCACAAAGCAGCGCCTATGCTTTCCTTAACTACCTACCAGTGGCTATCTGTCAGCTGAGTCAGGGCTGGCAATTCCAATGATTAGCTGTTTTAACCTAGAGCCCATGAAGACAGCAAAAGAATAACTGGGCTTGTCAGACTTCCAAAGGAATGGACTGTTCAAGAGGTCAAATATGCTTTTAACACCTAATATTTACTACACATATGAAGAATTTTTTAATATGTTAGACTACCAGTTCCTATCAATAAAACTGTAAGGCAAAACCCATATGTAATTTAAAATTTGCTGGTACTCACATTAAAGAATATTAAACAGGTAAAATTAATTTTAATATTCTTTTTTTAACGCAATATATAAAAAAATTATCATGGCAACATGTAATTAATATAAAATACTGAGCTGCTTTATAGTCTTTTTTTATACCAAGTCTTTGAAACCCAGTATGTATTTTACAACTGAATTCAAAGTAGTCACTTTTCAAATGCTCAATAGCCACATGTGGCAAGTGATGACTGCATTAGGCAGTATATTTCACATATACACACAAAAAAGCCTTGTTTTAATTACCGCCTAATGTTTTCCTGTTGAGTCAGCTCTAGATCTCAAGCCACTGGTGAGTTTACTTGTTCTTTTGTGCTAATGAACCCAGTAGGCTATAAAATGTAAAAAAAGCTGTACCACTGAAAACAGGGATTGAATCCTAAAAAGGGCATGCTTAATTTTCATTAACAACAAGCATTAATACATTAAATGATTTTTCTAATTCTGCCTACTTTTCTGATTCTGCCACAAATTTCAGGAGTTCTGGTTTTTCACTGAGGAGCTAATTATCAGCCACATGACTCAACAATTAATGAAATAAGTCACATCTTTACCATTTATCATCTATATGAATATGATAATGCTTCAGTGTAAGGATTTATGTGACTCGTAAATCCAAATTGGTTTATGACTAATGGGTTAGAATTATGGATTTTCCTTATGAAAAGAATTTTAAAAAATCAAGAAAAAATTAACTGAAAGCAAATGATCACCAACATACACTAAATTCCACGTTAACAAGCTCTTTGGCCCTTATGAAACTACAAAAGACAGCTTAAAGGCTTGCAGGCTAAACTGAGACCTGACAGGCCATTTTGAGGAGCTGAAGTTGAGATGATCATTACTAGAAAAATAACAGATGGAGAAATGCCAATATTCAATCCTCAGATCTGAATATTCAAAATTTTTAAAACATACTTTCTAAATGAATGTTAGTTCATTTTTGCTTCTTATTAAGCTAAAAACTTTTAATTTTGAGCCTGTGTTTTGAATTGGTATGATAAGCTTTAAAGGATTACACAACTTTTTTTTTCTATCACATCTTTGGCAGGTAATAGTTTATATTCAGACATAGAGAATGATGTTTAACAGAGTCTTGTCCAAAACAGGTGTTTGAGAAATATTTGGTGAAATAAATGGAATTTATTTCAAAATTGTACATGGTTGCTATTTCAAAAATGCACTTGGCTGGGAAGCTGGGAAATTGTAATTTATTAACCAAGTAAAAGAAGTTTTAGTTAGGCGATATGAAAATACAAATGCAAAGTAACTCATCAGATCATTTTGTGACAGAATAATCTTTTTTTTTTTTTTTTTTGCGGTTTTTGGCCGGGGGCTGGGTTTGAACCCACCACCTATGGCATATGGGGCCGGCACCCTACTCCTTTGAGCCACAGGCACCACCCTGAAATAATCTTTTATTAGAATCTGACCCCAGTTTTCTTTCAGAGCAAAAATAGAGCTACGTAAGGGTGACAGCTTGAGGCTCTGCCTCAAAAAAAAAAAAAAAAAAAAAAAAGAATAAAATACAGAAAAATAGTTTGGTTCTTAGTATCAACAGATATGAAGAAAATAAACAAATAACATTCACATAACAGTCTCTTTCTAATCTGATTCAGTGGCCCTTTTGCATAAGTGTGACTTCTGCAGGCTCCCAGCATTCATAAATCATACTTACAAAGACCCTGCAGAAATTAAACTTATGCAGCTCTAACAACCTTAATTATCTGTAACTGACAGATATAAAATAATAGAAAAAACCATTGAATGTAAACATTATTCAATACATTAAAAATTGGAGATTAAAAATCTGAGAAGCAATAATACAGAGGGTGCCAAAAAATATATATACATTTTAAGAAAGGAAAAAAATTTAAATTTGCAATACTCAAGTCACTTTTGACTTCTGCAATTACAAGAGGTGCTAACTATGACTTGTATTCATCTTTTGTTTTGAGTACATATTGACCATTACAAGTTTAATACAGTTTTTTTCCTTTCTTAACATGTATATACATTTTTTTTGGTACCCTCTGTACTATTGCTTCTGATGCTTACCTTTTCCAATTTTTGTGCAAAAAAAGTCCTGCATTCTGAGAGCAAAACATATTTTAAAAGATCCTTAGGCATCACTGCTTTAAAATAAGAGAAAAAACATTTTGAATCATTTAAAAATATCATTAAAAATGTATCTTTAGTCAGAAATGAATGCCAAAACAGTCAAGATACAGAAAAAAAATCTAAAGCACCACCGAGTTTTGAGGAAAGTCATAACACATAATGAATACATAATCAATGTGGCAGATTAATTGGACAGGAGAGGTGAGAGTCACTTTAGGATTTGGAAATTAGAATCACTATTCAGCTGGCACAATGGGGATGATTAAAACAAACTGAAACTGCAAAGAATCTGCTGAGCAAAATTGAATTTTTGAGATGGGGTAATTTACAAACATATTCCTATTACTCTTGCATTGAAAAGTAAGGAACGTGTCCAAAGTTACAGTTTTTCAGGGTTTGGAGTAACAAACCAGACTAGTTATTTTGCCTTTGGTCTAATCTGAGTGTTCCTGCAACATATCAAACATTAAACGTGTATGGGGTGGCTGACACATGCCATGCACAGTGTTAGACACAGAGAACACAGTAATGAGTCAACCTGGACTCATTTCCTATTTCTCCACACTCCTGCTCATAACAGAAGGAGCTAGAATACAGGGGCATACAAAGTGCTAAGGAAGCAGAAGAGAGGACTTCACTCTGCCTAGGGGACACAAAGATGGCATCAAAGATTAAAGATATTTGAGCAGAGGTTGAAGGATGAATAGAAATTTGCCAAGTGAACAAGAGGGGTATGGGATAATGAAAGCTGTCCAAGAAAGGAACAGAAATTAGACATACAAACCCCAGGAGAAAGGGATATGCTTAAGATACGGCAATAAGCTGGATATTCAGGAATACCATGGAACAGACCTGGATGTTTATGAAGAGAGATGGGACCAGATCATAAAGGGCCATGCACATAAGACAAAAGTTACTGGATTTTATCCTACAGGCAGCTGAGGAGCTTCGGACAAAATCAAGTAAGGAAACAACATGTTCAGATTTGTGGGCAAATTGAATGGACTGGATAAGGTAAGGCTGGGGATTTGGAGCCATTACAGAAACTCTTTGCAATAGTCCACGTGAAAGATAATAAGTCCTGTATTACTGTTGCTTGCAGTGGGGAAGCAGAGGAAAGGACAGATAAGAGAGGGAGGCAGAGGACATGGAAACAAAGTGACTTGGTGACCAACTGGGTTGAGAATGGAGGAAGAGAAAGAAGCCAAGAATAATTCCCTGACTTCTGACTTGCGAAGATCCATCTCTACACTAAGTCATGCTAGGAGCTTTCAATTTTGGATTTTGGCTATCTGACATTGATCACTGATGTTTTGTCACATTTCCTTTGTCCTAAAAATGTGCCTGAGTGCTAATGATTCTGGAGGCAGAAATCCCCAGGCAGCCGGCACTACCTCGGAGTGGTGGTGATGAGAGAGAAGCACCGCCTGTGCCTCTCCCAGCCTCTAGAGCCTCAGCAGCCAGCAGCAGCAGCCTTTTGTATAACACTTTTAGCTCTGCACATAAATCATTTAAGTCACTGTATAGTTGCTGTGGACCTCAGTAGTACAAGGCACTACATAAAATGGAAACAAAGTGCAATAGTAGGTTTCTGCAGGGTTCTTTATGCAGTGGAGACAGGAAGGCAGTATGGTGGGTGCAAAGCAAAGATTTTGTGGTCAGGTGTAAGGCTGAACTCCAGCTCCATCCAATTGATATTCTTTTTTTTTTTTTTTTTGAGACAGAGCCTCAAGCTGTCACCCTGGATAGAGTGCTATGCCATCACAGCTCACAGCAACCTCCAGTTCCTGGGCTCAAGCGAGTCTCTTGCCTCTGCCTCCCAAGTAGCTGGGATTACAGGGGCCCGCCACAACACTCGGCCATTTTTTTGTTGCAGCCATCATTGTCGTTTGGTGGGCCTGGGCTGGATTCGAACCTGCCAGCTCAGGTGTACGTGGCTGGCGCCTTAGCCCACTGAGCCACAGGCACCAAGCCGCAGTTGATATTCTTGAACCTTGCTTTTCTCCTTTATAAAATATATGATATAATATCATCTACCTTATATGTGAAAGTTAATGAGATGAGGTCCTACCAGCATCGTGCCTAGCTTACCAGAGATTTAAAAAAAAAAGAAGTAAATGTCCTTCTTTACTTCCTGTCCTCCTTTGACTGACTACTCAGACTTTCTGCCTCCAAACAGAATCCAGTGATCACCAATGGATGCTTCTCCCTACTTGTCTCCACACCCCTACTGACGTCTACTATTGCGGAGATGAAGCTTCTAAACTCAAAACAGGTTGATACTTGTATCAAAGACTGCTTGTAGTCTACTTAATGTATGTCCTTGCTTTTATTCTTATGGATAGGACCCCAATTCTGCTAGGGGTAACAAAGTACCAAGCTAAAAAACATTTCCCATGCTTCCTGGCCACTAGAGGTGGCCATGTGTCATAATATAGGCAGTAAAACTCTGTTACAGTGTTTTGGAAAGTTTCTAGACATAAGCACTTTTATTTTCCCTTTGCTGTTTTCCTCCTTCTAGCTTCCTGGAAAGTAAATGTGATGGCTGGAGCTACAATAGCTATCTTGCAACCATGAGGAAAAGAGACTCACAAGACCTTGACCCTGATATCCCTGAGTTCCCGAACCAATACTTCAGCCACCTTCCACCAGACTTCCCATTACATGGAAAAATAAAGCCCTAAATCAAACCACTGCCTTTCAGGACTCTGTAACTCTCATCTGGCCATAGTTCCTAACTAATTTAATCCCTTCCACCTTATTTCAGCATGATTTTTAAGGCATCAATTAAAATATCCTTCTAATTAAAAAGAAACTACTAACACTTACCAAGTGTCCAATATATATCAGACACTGTGAATATAGATATATAAATATTACATACCTATTTGCTGACGTCTTACAATAACCCCGCAAAGTAAATGGAAAAGCCAAGATCCAAGCTCCAAGTCTGTTTGAAGATAAAGTTCACAATCTTGTAGCTCCCCACACTACTGCAGTTCTGTGAATCTGCTGTGAGAAATCAGTGCTCCCAAGACAATCTCTAAGTTGGGAATTCACTTTTCCTACATCTTTTGTAATGGTATCTAAAATCCAATTGATAAGCCATCTACAAAGTATATCTACAGCATGAAAGAAAAACCATAAGAAAGAAACAATTAAGTTGCTGATGTGGCAAGTAGACACCTGCAGTACACTCTGCCTGAAAGCAGCTGGACAAAGTTGACGGGCTAGAAAGAAGGCTCCTTTCACTTATATCCTCAGTCAATAAGGAACCTGAAGAAATCACATTACACTGGAGATTAAGTGTGTAGCCACCTGCCAAACTCCCTCCACCTGAGCCAAGGGGCGAGGTTAATTAAGGTGACTGACATGACACTTTCTCATGTGAAGAAAATCTAAGGATAATTTTATCTCACATTTTTTAAAAGGGAAGCAAAACAAGATTAAAATCAGTGATTATGCATATATCACTAATAAACTAGTAAAGTAAAAGCATCCTCTACATATAAATTTATTTTGTATTACATAAATATACTTACATACATGCACTTATTTTAACCCTTCTACAAAATGAATCTGAAGCAATTAATAAGATTTATATATATAATAAGTAAATATTTATGTATATGAATAAATTTAAAAATAATGTCCAAGTAAAATATAGAACAGAAAGGGCATCAGGTAAGATGAATGTGAAGTATGTGGATACGTATCTCATCTCATCCGTCCTAAGTAATAACTAAAACTGAGCTGTAAATTTAGCTTCCTTCTAGCCAAAGAAAAATGGAAAGTTAAATGATTAGGCACAAAATTCACAGTGACCATGAGAAAAAGAGACTACTGCTACCTCAGGAGAAACAAAATATTTTCCATTCATATAAAAGCAATAAGAAATCTGAAGCCCTAAGTGGGACTTCACAGAGGGAAACTACGTTATTAACATGGTAGATAGTATCTCTGGAATAAACATCAGAATGTATTCTACAGAACAGTTTCTGAGATTTATTCAATCAAGCTGAAAAACAGTTCAGGGAAGGCAATCTGCACAGGACTAAGGCAGTGAAGTAGAAATACGAAGCTCTCTTCTAAAGGGATGGCTTGAGCTAATCATAAACCCCAGAATGTCTTTATGAACAAATAAACAGCGTGTGCTTCAAACTATTGTCTAATAGAAAAAAGCTTAAGAAGTAGGGTTATGGGAGTGGCGCCTGTGGCTCATCGAGTAGGGCGCCAGCCCCATATACCGAAGGTGGCAGGTTCAAAGCCAGCCTCGGCTGAATTGTAAAAAACAGAAAAATAGCCAGGCGTTGTGGCGGGTGCCTGTACTCCCAGCTACTTGGGAGGCTGAGGCAAGAGAATCGCCTAAGCCCAGGAGTTGGAGGTTGCTGTGAGCTGTGTGACACCACAGCACTCTACTGAGGGTGATAAAGTGAGACTCTGTCTCCCCCCCCAAAAAAAAAAAAAAGAAAAAGAAAAGAAGTAGGGTTATGCAAAGGGTTACTGACTCTTTTTAGTTAAAAAGTTGTGAGGAAGTTTTAATATGCTTTTTATGTAAATGGTACTTCAGTCCACTATTACTGTGCTTGTAGGTATAATATGGGCCAGTCTTTCGTCCCTCTGACAAAAAGCCAGAGAAAATGTGGGTTGCTATTACTAAAAAAAATTATGGCTTTTAACTTTTACATCAGGAGGTTCTAATACGCACTATGTATATCTTAGTATTACATAACTGGTAATAGAAAAAATGTATGAACTCATACCCATAATAATTTTTTAACTAATTTAAAAGGTGATATGTGAAAGGTATTTTCCTAAGAATATGACATGTCAAAAATAGGTATTAAACAGTCCTCAAATGGGTGAAATTAATCTTAATTATTGAACAAGGTTAGGAGAACACAGAAGTTCATTAAAAACAAACAAAAAACCTGGCACTCAGTACAGAATGAGCCTGCTAGGTGTGGAAAGAAATGTAAAATCCATGTAAATTTAGCCAAATAAAGTATAATTTTTTTCTACATAGTCAATTTGGTGTACTCTTCTAGGCATATTCACAAAAAGAATTCTCAATAGGCTCAGTGCCTGTGGCTCAAGCAGCTAGGGCACCAGCCACATACATCTGAGCTGGCAGGTTCGAATCCAGCCTGGGCCCGCCAAACAACGATGGCTGCAACGAGGGAGTTGTGGCGGGCGCCTGTAGTCTCAGCTACTTGGGAGGCGGAGGTAGGAGAATCGCTTGAGCCCAGGAGTTATAGGTTGCTGTGAGCTACACAGCACTCTACCCAGGGAGAGAGCTTGAGGCTCTGCCTCAAAAATACAAAAAAAAAAAATTTTTAAAAAGAATTCTCAATAGGCACAATATGGAATACTCAGATAATGTCAATTAGGCCAAGCACATACCTGCATGCTACTTTTCCAC
Source organism: Arctocebus calabarensis (assembly GCA_963573935.1). Classification (NCBI taxonomy): domain Eukaryota; kingdom Metazoa; phylum Chordata; class Mammalia; order Primates; family Lorisidae; genus Arctocebus; species Arctocebus calabarensis. Next base: position 39,059 of record CAUYON010190211.1, read on the forward strand.
TGCCTGAAGACTCAGAAGAAATTTATCTTTCAGCAACGTGTTCTCTAGTTGTGTGATGACACAATGAATATAGTCGTACTTTAATTTGATCTCTGTATAGTCTCAAGAAGTTACAACTGTAATATGAACTTATTTTGTAACAGGACGAAATAAAGACCATTTGCTACTAATTAAAAAACAGGGAATTATAAAAAAAGATGGCTGTGGGAAATAGGGAACAGTTGTTCTCCCAACATGGACCTCTCACCCTGCTGATTCTGTGATTTTAAACCTCCAAAAGTGAAAACCGGAAACAATGGCAACAAGGTGACTACCAAAGTATAAACAGAATATTGTATATGGTTTTTAAATTAATAATTTTAAATTGAAGACAGAAAACTAGATTTCATAAGCAAAATATGAGTATTTCCACATTTTGGTTTTTTTTTCTAAATATGTATAATGAATATAGATTGGATCTAATGTAGCGCCACTATAATGCACTAACACGCTTCTAGTTCTTTAATTTTAAGTCAATCAGTTCTGATCACTCAACAAAAGTGGTAGGCAGTTAATGTTATATAACTTTAACAAACAAGAATGGTAAAGTTTAAATTATTGTGATCATTTTAAGCTACCTAGCTTCATCAAGCAGAGCTACAAAAGCAGCAGGTTAGCAGGTTTCTGGCAGGGAATAATTGGTGCTGAGCAACAGACTGTGTACATGAGCAGAAACATTGTGTAAAACTCACATTACCGGCTTACCCACACCATATGTGCAGTTTGGATGCAAACAGGGGCAGCTCTCATACACCTCACATGGTTTGGCCTCCCTGGCTAGGATGAATGAACATCATGTTTCAGTGTGCTAGTTTACCCCAATGGAAGCCAGAAGAAAGCACCAGAATTATGACCTTTCAATTACAATTTTTTCCAGCAAAACAGAAATTACAACACAGATGTAGTAAACAAAAATGTACAAAGTTAAGGAAAAGACCTTTACAAAATTCAGTAAGCAGGTTTTAGGTAAGTTTATTTTGTAGTGTCTCAGGAAAACAACTTATGCTAACCTCACTGCCAAATATAAAAATCAAGTTTATACACTTAAAGAAATAATATTAAAGTGAGCACCTTTAATTGTTTTTTACCACTCACTGAATTTATCATGTCCCAAAACATATTTTGTTAGGGAAAACAAGAATCTTTGAAGTGATTTTTGCATTCTGACAATTTACCTGCAAGGACTGTTCAACTATTCCTTCTTAATAAGCATAAAGCTTTATTAATCAATGCCTAAAATCTCTTTACTATGCACCAGACCCCATCTCCCCTTCTCTCCTCCAAAGTAGTATAAAGGTTGGCATTTGGTGGCAAAACTCCAATTTGTTTCCCAAAGAGGTCAAGAGCCATGACTTCAGGGGAAGAACAGATCTCAGACATTGTATCTAATCCACCTACTTCACAGTCTAAGAACTGAAGTTGAAGAGAAGCTTAGCAGCATGACCTAAATAAGGTACTTAGCCAGCAAAGGAGTTAGCAAAAGTGTATTTTCTAGTCTATTATATAACCCAGGAATTCAGAAAAAATAAAGGGTGGAGAAATGCATTCTACAAAATCTTCTTATCAAAAAGTATTGTGCGTAAGAGGATGAACGCATCAAAGAATTAAATTCACTGTTTCAATGACACAGCGCAATAACCTAACTGTACCTCACTTTCCCATGAAATCAGAACTAGGAAAGGGTTTTTATGTTAAGAGAGACAAAGACAGAACAAAAATCCTTGCATTTCTCTGGTAAAATTACATTCTCATAAACTAATTATTATAAAGGTAGAAATTATCACAGTATATTCAAATCAAGAGCCTCAGCATCGTAGATATAAAGAAAGAAGTGAGATTTTTAAACAAATACATTTCAAACTAGGTGTAATAGGTCCACAAACCTGTTTGGGGAAAAAGATGCCTTTAAAGTGACACAATGACACTGACAGGTTGATTAATGAGAAAAGTTGTGCTGTGCAATGTCCAATAAGAGATGAAGAATAACCTCCAAGTCACCTCACTCTTCTCCCTGCTGAAAAGGTCCCTGAGTGTCAGGGTACAGATGTTTTAACAAATTGTGATCAGATGTGGTATTGCTTCGTGATCAACTAATCAAGAGATCTTAAAACTAAATGAGCTAAACCAGGAATATTCCAACATCTCTCCTTTAACATCCTCAATAGATTGATTGTTCTAGTGTTTTATTATCATACAAAACAGTGCTTCTGCTAAGCAGAAACTGTCCTTAAGTGATATATTGTTTCCTCATCACCAACATTACAATGATTTAAAATACAAGATACTCTAATTACAGAGCAACTGAAAGATCAGAACATTCAAAAGAATGTGTTAATCTATGTATGTATTTATCATCCCAAATGCAACTACTCTTAATGCTCTCAGGTATTATGTATTTTTCTGTACACTTGTTACGTAGAAGCAACCATACCACACATACAAGTTTGTATATCACATTTTTTTACTAAAATTACAAAACTGGTATCATACCTTTACATTTTATTGAAAATCCATTATCAATGTCATTTAAGAAAACTGAAAAATATTCTACTTTGTAAATATGCCATCTTTTTTGCACATAAAACTTATGGATTTAAAGTATTATTTTCTTAGAACAGAATCCTAATAGTGGAATTGCTGTCAAAGTACATTAACATCTTTATAGCTTTTCATACTTATTGCCAAAATGCTTTCCAAAAATGGTTGTACCAATTTAAACTGCCTTCAGTATCAATATCCATTATTTCTGTATTTGGACTATGGATGTCTTGTGAGAATAAACAGTTTTATAATCATATTTACATATCCATCTTTATATAGTTATACATCATGTTATGCTGAAGAATTAAAAAAAATCTTAAAAAATGAACTCTTAAAACCAAAATCCTGGCATCCAGTAGAAATTACATAATTCCTACATTTGAAATTATTCTTGAGAATCACTCCTTCCAGCCTCCTTTTTCCCACACTATGCACCCCCAATTCATCTCCATATAGGACCCCATTTGTAATACACTAATCTTACTCCCTTCCCTTCACCAAAGTTTGCATAATATGGAATTCACAAAGCTCAAGGATATTTTTATTCATTTTCATAACTATCTGAAATCAAAGCAATAAGGAAATTGGTCCTTACAAGAGTCTGAAGGCTTCTACAGCTCTGTGAAAGACATAATAACAGAAGTATGAAAAGATATCAGAAGAAGAGTGAACATGTTTCATTAATACATGTCTCACACACTTTTTTCAAAAAATCAACTTTTAGGCTTTGGAAAGAAGGTGGGTGGGGAAGAGGGAAATGTTGATCAAAGGGTACAAAGTTTCTCTGAAACAGGAGGAATAAGCTAACTTATTGTGTATTTCTAAATTACTGAAAGAATAGATTTTAAATGTTTTCACCATTTAAAAAAAGGTAAGTATGTGATAAATTTATTAATTAGCCTGATTTTATCACTCCACATTATAAAAATGCATCAAAACATTGCATTGTACCCCATAAATACATACAATTTTTATCAACTAAAAATAACAGAAAAAACTGAATGAAAAATTAATTTGTTCCCTAAATTACTGAATTAGGAATTCCACACATAGCTCAACTATTTACAAATACATGATGCAGCTTCCACACCTAGTTTAAAAGAACTCACACTTTGTTTACAGTTGTGCGGTATTTGAAAGTTACCTCTGTGTACTAGAGTGAGAAGTCTACTTGAAATCACCTGATAAACACAGAAAAGCCCCTCAAATCCCTACTTTACCTTCCAGAAATTATAATATCATGCACTTAACAACTTTAGCAAAACTGCTTTTATTGTTACTGCTATTCTAATTGCTGTCTATTAAATATCCTAGCACAAATTGGCCATAAGATTATTTTAGGTCTTCATTAAGAAATTTATATTAAATTTTCAATAAGCCACTTTGGTTAACAGAAGTTGGGGGGAGATATTAGTGTCACAGTTTATTATTATAAATAATTTTTGGACCTTCTGTCATTATAATCACAGGAGTATCTCAATACCTCCAGCTGATAATAATCTTTATAAATCCTACTTTGCAGCAATACCATCTGTTAGTTATTATTTTATATGTGTCTCCATATGCATATGTGAATTAGTTATCACTCAAGACAAATACACAAATGGAATTAGGGTTTTGTGAGGAGTTGTATTGGTTTGTTTTTGTATTTTATTATCTTTAGCCCAGTAAGTAAATAAAAATGAGTCGGTAAATAAAATATTCCTTTAGTCTTGTACCAAAAATGAGTGAAAATTTAGAAAAAATATTTTTTGCAGTTATAAATATAGAAATTTAAATTCAATCAGCAATATAAAAATATTTTCTAAAACTGGGTTAAAATGCAGTCAGCAAAATTAGTTATTTAAAAATTGAAACTTAACATATTCACAAGTCCCAAAATATATTTACAAAACCAAATAGAATAGGTAACTGGTAAATCAGTAGCTACAAGTCCAGTTTTTACAATATAAACCACTTTCCAAGACTGAAAATTAGAAAAGAATGACTAATTAGTTACAATGTTTTATTCTCTTAAGAAAACCAAGCCCCCCAAATATCTGTGGGTTTCTCCCTTTGAGCTTTAAGTAACAGGCTCCTAGACTGCAGAAGATTAGTAAACAGCTGCAAAGTCCTTACAACACACCATCAAAATTTACCAAGAAGGGCTACAAGAAAAAAGAAGGAATAAAAGGATGTGGACAATCCTTTAATCGAATAATTAGTTCAAATTGTAACTTTCTCCCCCAATGCCAGAGTCAAATGACTTCATTCATTCATTACACAGAGGGTCTTACATCACTCACTCAGGTTAAAGTGAGTGGCACAATCACAGCTCACTAAAACCCTCAAACTCCTGGGTACTTAGAAAAGCAAGTTATACTTTGGCAACTACAAATGTTATTTTTAAGCTTCATGAAACCCATACTAATTTACCAACTCTTTCTCATTATAAATAACATTTAAACATTTCTTGTATAGCCATTAAAAATTAAAATGAAAATTTTTCCTACTAAATACAATAGTTACAATTTCTTAGATGTATATATTTTTTAACAATAAACTGAAGTTACTAAACTTTTCCTTGCTAATATAGTAAGAGTGCCAAAAGTAATGTGAATTAACATATTTTTTCTATAAATAACTCCAAAGAAATGTTCAAAAAAAAAAAAACTTTAACTATGTGTCCATCATGTAAAGTAAAACACATAATTGAATGAATATAAGTGGATCACTTATTTATTTATTAATTTATCTATCCAGACATCATTGACGGGCATTTATGTCACTTCTCGTGTGTCCAACACTGATACCTGCTGAGGCCACAAAGCTAGTTAAGGTGTAGTTTTGCCTTTCAGGATCCCAAACTATAGTGAAATCATAAAAGATACATAAATATTAAGAGGATACTGGGGTTATCTCTGACTGGGAGAGCAGAGACAAATGTTCAGAAAGGAAGAGTCTGAACAAAATTTGGGGTTTAAACTTTATTCTGCAGGTTTTATGAAGTTTTTTGAGTGTGGAAGTAACAAAACCTGCTGTCCTTTTTTTAGAAAGAGAATTGAGAAAGAAACTGCTCATCTAATAATAGTCTAGTGAACAGATGAAGACCTAGTTGGGGTAGGAGAAACCAAATTTGGAAGATATTTGGAAGGCAGAATCAATAGGACTTGATGATAGATTTGATGAGGTGGTGAGAAGAATTCGTCAAGATGACATCAAGGCCTTTAACCTTGCAGATGGATGGTGATATTAAATGCAATCTAGATTATCAGTTACCAAGTATTTATTGAGTACCTCCTATGTACCAGACACTATTCTAGGCGTAAAAAGTCTGTTTTCATTTTAGTCAGAGGAGGCAGATGGTAAACAAGTGAATAATCTGACATAAATGTGATGGAAAAAATAAAACAGATTTAGGTAATGGGTTAGGTGACAGTTATGGGCGGGGGGCACTTTAACTGAGGTAATCATGACAAGTGACAACTGAATGATAAGGATTTAATAAAAGGGCTACCAAACACAAAGGCTTAGATGGGAAAGCGCTTAACATCTTCAAGAAAGAGAAAGGCAGCTGGTTTATAGGAATGGGGCTGGAGGTGGGGAGAAAATGAGCCTGAAGATGCATGGAGCTCCTTGGAGCCCACTGGAAGGGGCTTAGTGTTCATTTTAGTTACAGTAGGTAGCCAGCAGATTATAAACCAAGGAGACTGTGATGGGACACATTACCGTCTGCTATGCAGAGAACGGGCTTAAGGGGGCAGAACAGAGGCCTGGTAAAAGTGGGGGATTAGACTGTCCTAACAGCGAATATGTGGAGAAGCAGCAGTCAGATTCCAGAACATTACTATTCCACTTTTTGGGTTGAGTGTACCCTAACTTACTGTGAACGACAGTCACTCTGTTCTGCCATCAAATATTAAATCTTGTTCATTCTATTTTACTATATTTTTGCAAACATTAACCATCTCCACTTTATCCTCCCCTCTCCACAACCCTTTCCTAGCCTCTGGTAACCATCATTCTACCCTCTGTCTCCATGAGATCAACTGTTTTAATTTTTAGTTCCCAAATGTAAGTGAGAACATGTGAAATTTGTCTTTCTGTGCTTGGCTTATTTCACTTAACATAATGTTATCCAGTTCCATCCATATTGTTGCAAATGATAGCATTTCACTCTTCTTGTGGCTATATATATATATTCCATTAGGAATATATACCAGTTTCTGTATCCGTTCTTCTACGATGGGTAGGTAGGTTGATTCCATATCTTGGCTATTGTGAATAGTGCGGCAATAAACATGGGAGTGTAGATATCTTCTATATACTGAACTTCCCTCGTTTGGATATATACCACCTTGGGATAGCTGGGTCATATGGTAGTTGTATTTTTAGTTTTTTGAGCAACCGCCATACCGTTCTCCATGGTGGCTTCACTAATTTACATTCCCACCAACAGTGTATGAGGGTTCCCCTTTCTCGACATCCTTTCCACCATTCATTATCTTTTTGATGAAAGCCATTTTAACTGGGGTTAGATGCTATTGCCTTGGAGTTTTGATTTGCATTTCTCAGATGACTAATGATTTTGAGCATTTTTTCATATATCTGTTGGCTATTTGTATGTCTGCTTTTGGGAAATGTCTATTTAGATTTTTTGACTCATTTTAATTTGGATTACTTGATTTTTTCCTGTTGAATAGTAGTTGGAGATCCTTATATATTCTAGTTATTAATTCCGTGTCAGATGGGTAATTCACAATTATTTTCTCCCATTCTGTGGCTGTCTCCGTACTTTGTTGATTGTTTCCTTTGCTGTACAGAAGCTTTTTAGCTTGATGGCATCCTATTTGTTTATTTTTGTTTTGGTTGCAAAAATGTGATACAACTTAAGAAATCATTGTCCAGAGTCCAGACCAATGTCCTGTAATGTTTCCTTGAAGTAGTTTCATAGTTTCTGGTCTTAGATTTAAGTCTTTAATCCATTTTGACTTTTTTATGTAAGAAGAGATAGTGGTGCACAAGATTTAAATCCATGAGATTGGATAAGACTTATGCTCACTGTAGCAGGGTAGTGTGTGGGGGTGAAAAGTGTGCAGTAAGATATTTTGGTTTTGGATTTTTTTTTTTAGATGGAGTCTCACTACGTTGCCCTCAGTAGAGTGCCATGGCTTCATAGCTCACAGCAACCTCAAACTCCTGGGCTTAAGCGATCCTCTTGCCTCAGCCTCCCAAGTAGCTGGAACTACAGGTGCCTGCCACAATGCCCGGCTATTTTTTTGTTGCAGTTGTCATTGTTGTTTAGCTGGCCCAGGCTGGGTTTGAATCCGCCAGCCTTGGAGAATGTGGCTGGCCCTATAACCACTATGCTACATGAGCCCAGCCTTGTTTTTGGATTTTTAAAGGAGAGAACTAGTGAACTAGATACTTACTATCAAAGAAAATAATTATTTGGCTTTCTGTGGCAAAACACATACAGCTTATAAAATATTTCATTATTATTCTCACACACAGTGCTCTCTTTTATAGTATGTCTGATTTTTTTTGCTACATCAATGAGCTACATAAGTGAGCTCTCTGTGGTTCGATGGTCCAGGAGCTAGCAGATAGAAAGTACTTTTGAAATAGCTGTTACAGTGTAAGTGTACATGTATACATCCAGCCTTAATAATTAACAATTAATTGTCTTAATGGAGAGACTAGAAAGTAGCACAATAATGAGCAAGTTTCAAATCACTAGGGATCATAAGATTAAAACTTTCTTTTCCTTAAGAATTAATCTTGGAATTCTTTCTATTGATGAATCAATTTTGAAAAATAATCAAGTTCTACAGATTTTTCCAATGAATCATGTATCTGTAACACGTAATCATGTTATTGTCTGAATGCTTGTGTTACCCCAAAATTCCTATGTTGAAACCGAATACCCAAGCTGATAGTATACATATTAGGAGATGGGGCCATTTGGAGGTGGAGCCCTAATTAATGGGATTAGTCCCCTTATAAGGAGCTAAAGAGAGCAGCGTTTTCCCCTTACCATGTGAGGACACAGTGGAGAAGGCATTTATGAACCCCAAATTGAGCCCTTATCAGACACCAAACATGCCAATGTCTTCATCTTGGGCTTCCTAGTTTCTAAAACTAAATAAACAAATTTCTGCGCTTTATGAACTACTCAGTTTATGGAATTTAATTATAGCAGCGGGACTAACACACTGACTAAGCAGATAAACTTAAGTAATCATGGATGATTTCTGAACCATCCTGGCAGGTATTTCCCAAATCCCAAATACATCAACCTTTACTTCCTATTAGAGATGCTACACATCGTCGGCATTCACTAAATGCTTGAATACATTTAACATGTCGCTTCAACATATAAGCTGGAGATTTTTCTTTGTCTTTGTATCTGTATTTTCACCACTATATGTCTATTTGGCTCCTTACATAGTGCCTTGCGTATAGTGTTTAATAAATATTAGTTGCACACATGAATGAAAGAATGAAAACAAAATTTTATAAGATAATTCTCTTCTTCTTCCTCTTAAATTTACTTCCTATACCATATCTTTAAGTAAGTCTTTTTCCTTGATTGTAAAATATTTGCTAACTGTGAAAAATATAAAAAAATAAAAATGTCTCCTCTTAAAATATTATTCTCTATTTATAACTCATGATTATATTAATTTATTCATTTAACAAATCTTTTTTGATCACCTAATCTGTGCCAAGTGTCAGAAATATTAATGGTGAATCAAACTGGCCCTACCTAATTGTGGGTATTAACATCAATACACTCACGTGCTACAAGTAGACTATAGCAGAGGTGTGTTACCATGTGGAAAGTTTCAAAATTCATGGATATTGATGCTATCTAGTAGTTAACATTCCTCCTAGGTTTTGAAGGTGATTATTTCAGTGATTAAAAACTGTTAGTGTATTTCTAAATATACTAACATCATATGCATTATTTATATTAATTAAATAGTTATTATGCGAAGTATCCTAACTATATTTTAAGTACCCTCAAAGAACAAATAGTTTTCTCATGTGAAAAAGAACACCACAAATACCCTAGTCTTTCTCCAGAATATTTTTAAGATCTGTACTTTAATATTAGAAATAGTAAGGCAATATAGCTGTAAATGGGTTATTGTCAAAATTTTCTTTGTAGGTTTATAGGTTTATATACTGTCTACTTACTCAAATGTATTAGGAAAAAATCCCTTAATTAAAATAGTTAAAATATTTTAACTGAAGAGCTCAATTCCTCTTTTATTAAGAGAAAGTTTCCATTTCTAGCACTAGGAAACACATAGTCTTGGGGAAGTTACTTCCTTACTACTGTCCACTAACTTTCAGCAGATCACCATTTCTTATCTAGGTACTTGTCTGCATAAGGACAGTGGGAGTTATTCATCCCCCTGAGAATATGTAAATCATATGCCTTGTTCAGTTTCACTCCCAAAGGACTCTTAATGGTGCTTTACTTACCTCCAGTGGTTGGTTGACTTCTACTTCTGAAGTTTTACCACTTACTGGCATTCTTTTCTCATTTGCTGTATCTCCTATGAGACAAACCCCCCCAAAACCAGAAAAACATTACCAAAGTATCGAGACCAAACTGTCTTCTATTTTTTTGAAATATCTTTTGTTATTATATGTTTCACATCATAAAAGCAATCACTATTTCCTTTGTTACAAAGTAAACAAGTTAATTTTTAAGAACAGTAATTTGATACAGGTTACATAAATCATCCGTAAATATATATATATACACACACACACACACACACACACACACACAACCTATATATATCCATAAATACATATACATATAACCTAAACCAGAAATGTATCCCGTTTTACATAGATTTACTCTGGACAAATAAAGTTAGTTCATGTCTTGTAAATAAAAGTCATTTTAAATTAACTAGGAAAACCTATAATTTAATATTAGGGAAATTATCTGAAAGAAAAACTATGATACGAATAACTATTTTCCAAATTCGTTTTTTATAAGGTTAACTATTTAAAAGTTTCTATGTATCTTTGGATTTGAACAGATAAAGGTATTTAACATAGATATAGATGTTTGCATGTAATAATTAACCAAATGTAATACAATCATTACAGCAAGAAAGAACAATGAATAAATGAATTAGCCTTCAGTTAACACTTTGCTTCCTAAGTCTAGTGCTTGTGTAGGCTATATTGCTAAATGGAGTTCGTGACTAGGCTGGCTCAAAGGACATAGGGCAGACACAAATATAGTTGAGTAAGTACTATTTTAATTTATTAATTATCACTAATGGACTATGATTAACACATGATGAGTAGAGACTACCAGTTAGTCTACTTCTCTGAAACATAATCACATGTTAATTTAGCAATTTGTAAATTACTCTTCCCATAAAATTAAGCCATTTTATTAAGGGAATGTCCACAGTAGATTACCAAATTCTTGGCTGCCAATAAAGGTTAGGAATTTGTTAATATAAGAAAGATCATGAGTCTTTAATGGAAATAGAGTATGAAAATATTGGCTGACATTCTTCTTAGTGAAGTATCTTAAGAATGGGGGAAAAAAGTATCCAGTGTACTTGATACTAATATGAAACCCACTTGTAAACAACTACATGAAAGATAAAACACAAACATAGTCTAGCAAGGGGGAGGAGAGAGGAAAAAGAGGGTTAGAGAGAGGATAATTGGCGGGAGGAGGGCAGGCAATTGGCTGGACTTAAAGTGTACAGTGTGAGGGTGTTCGGCACACCCTCTGGGTGAAGGGCTCAACTCTAACTTGAATTTTACCTTAGAATTGAGAACAAGGTAACCTAAACAATTTATACCCTCATATTAATTTGAAATAATTAAAAAAAGAAATCTTGGCTGACCTTAACTTTTTCATGTGAAACACAAAAGTTAAGTTTACCAAAGTCCATCAATCAATGCACATTCCAGCCTATCAGCTTTGTCCTCAGTTTCATGCATTATTATTGTTGGGCAGGGCCCATCAAGCAAAAGGTGTTCAGTAAACATTAGCTGAATAAATTAGTAGACTTCTCTTTTGTAGTTTCCTGTCTATAAAACTGTCATAAAACAACACTTCATGGTATATAATAAAAATTGTATTGGACATACGGCAGCGCCTTTCTTCTAAAACATATTTGTGGCTAATTTAGCTGGGCAGGAGCATGTGCCTGTAATCTCAGCTACTTGAGAGGCTTAGAGGGTTCAGGCTGGAGTGAGCAATGATGGTGCCTATGCACTCCAGCCTGGGTGACAGAGCAAGACTCCATCTCAGCCAAGCGATCAAATTATTTTACAAAGACAAATTTATTAAATACCACTTTGATTTTAAAAACCATATTGAAACAAAAGCACTAGGAACTTTTGGGTTACATCTATAGGATAATAAATTTCATTACTGGTTAATAAAAAATTAAATTCATCTAATCTTGTGACCTAGGATTTCCAACAACTATTTTGATTGAGACTATTTATACTGGCCATTTATTGGCACATCAAGAAGAGCATTGTTATCAAAAATCTCCCTCCTTTCTGAAATTTAGGGATAAGACAACCCCACAATTACAAGTGGACAAACCAATGCACAAGGAGCACAGTGACAGTCATGAGACCAACACAACACGAACAGCCAAACTATACAAATCCCTGTACAATGAGGTCAAGACTGTGACAATACACACGTATGATGTTTATAAGAAAACATGTGCAGCCCAATATAAAAGGTCTTTACTCTAAGAAACATTATTTATGTTTTTAAATGATTACAGTTCCATCCTCAGCCACACAAACACTGTGTTTGGCTAAAATTATCCAGCAATTTCTGCACTTTCTTTGCCATTTTCTGATTTCATGGTGTGTATCTATACAACACTTTCTCCATTTCTCCCTACTGCTTAAAATACTAAAAAGGTTATCAGCCTGTATTTTTGACTTCACACAACATATCTGCCTGGAAGCAATTGTAAAAATCACTATTTACTAAAATGTCATGTCTGGTGATGACTCAGATAGGACAATAACTGATTACAACAAAAATTGCCATCTGCCAAGATTATTTCTCTCTAAACAAAGGCACAAAATGAAAGCTAAAAAGAAACAAACAGAAAAGAACAGGTCACGAAGAAATATAATTTTTAAAGTTTTCTTTTCTCCTATCAAAGAATTGTTTGACCATGGTAAAAATTCAGTTATTTTCTGTATTTTCTATAATCCATATAAAAGTTAAAAACATTAATAATAAACAAAAACAGATGTGAGAAATCTGAAATAAAGTACTTTTAGTTTTGAGTATCAGTTAATGTAACTTATATCTTGGACAGATTAAAAAAATCCATTTGCAAGTCAACCATTCAAAAAGAAGAAAAAAAAACCTTGCATATTCACAAAATGTACCTTTAATAGAGACTTTTTTAAATAATCACATTTGATTACTGTTGGGCAAGCACAGTAGGATCATTCCCCACACCCCACATCCCAGTTTACAGGTGACTGAACCTTGAGGGCACAGGCACCCAGTGACCGGCTCAGGGTCTCCCAGGTAGCAGCAGTCACGTGGACACAGACATCGCTCTGGACTCTGTGGTCAGGTGGAAAGTTGCAGTGGATGAGAGCTGAGGTGTGGGGAATCAAAAGTGAAGAGAAAGGATGTTCTGATGGTAGCATCTTGTGCTGGTCCAAGTCCTGGGCTCCCTACACACTTCTTTCCACTCTTTTTTGCTTCTGCAGGCCCCACAGATTATCCATTTTCTTCCCTTTCCAATGGTGACACCAAATACTTGACTAGACCAAGTCTTTATCCTTCCTCCTTCTAATCCTTTAAGCAAATCCACAGTTCCTTTGATATTTTTCCAGAAGTTTGTAAAGCTAGAAATAATTTTATAAAAGGCAAAAACTTCTCTTATACCACCACAATTGTGTAATTTTGTTTAAAATGTAGTTTTTATTTAGAGTGAATAAATGATAAAGGCCTACATACATATACACTAATGAAAATCAGAACTTAAAAGCCTACAGTGAAATTCATTTATGTTTGAGATTAGGGGTTGGCAAATTTTTTTCTGTAAAGGGCCAGATAGTAAACATTTCAGGCTTTGCAGGCCATATGGTCTCTGTCACAGCTTCACAACTCTACCATTGTATCCACAAGCAGCCACAGAAAATATGTAAACTAATGAGTGTGGCTGTGTTCCAATAAAATTGTATTTACGAAAACAGGTGGCAGGCTGTAGTTTCCCAATCCCTGTTTTAGAAGAATGCATGTATTCCACCTTTTCTAGGATAAATAATTCAATGATGTTTCAGCAACATAAGGAGATGAGAAAGAGATGGTCATTAGAGTATCATCATGACCCCATTCTACTGGGTGAAGATGGGTTGAGGGAGAGGAGAAAGGCGGTGAGGAGTGGGCCCTAGCTACAGGGGAAGGCGGTAAGGAGGGAAACCCCCAGAGGTGGGAGAGGAACCTAATGCCTACTTGGCTCACCCAGGGGAAGCTTGTCTGGAGGGACTGACGGTGGGTGGGTGAAGACACAGACACTTTCTGCCCACTCCTTCTGCTTTCCCAATGTGCAGAGGGTTCTACTACCATTCACTCCATGCTCCTGTTCACTGGTTGGTGAGTTTGGGAGGACTTGGGGGCACCTGGTTCTGCCCTTCCTTCTTCCCCTTCTCTTGAAAGTGGAAGACCTTGAGGGCTTGATGTTGCCTGCTCTGATCCTCTGCACAGACCTCCTCCAACCCAGTGACGCTTGGCCAGACTAGCCTATACTCTAACTGAATGGAACTCAGTCTAATTCTGGGATTCAGATTAGGAAACCTGTTTGCTCCGTGTTACAAGCCACATTCTTTAACAACAGCTTTATAGGCAATAAAGACGAGAATTTGGTCTCCATCTGTTCCTCCCCCACCCCTCAGTTGGCCAGATCTCATCTGGGGAAGAGGGCTGTTATTACTGGCACACCCTGGAGCCCAACAGAACTGGAGATGGGCTGGATGGATGGGGGTGGAGCCTGCCTGCACACAAAAAAACTGCTTTTTCTCTTCTTTAATTAAAGAGAATGTATCTAGGTCTCCATAACTGAGAATGCAATCTATAAAACACTAGTTAACCAGGTTCACATGGAAGAAATATTTCCATGGTCAAAAGTATGGGAAAAACCTGCAGAGTTCTTCCAGTTGTTTTTCAGGACACTTAGGCATCTGAGAAATCTGCAGTAATTAAAGTTTCAAAAAAATTTTTTTCACTATGTATTTGACTATGGAGCCATTGTATTCACCTGACAGCTATTAAAAATCTTCCAGAGATCCATTAACATGCTATGGGAAATGCGGATATAACATTTCTTAAGTAAAAATTGATTATAAAATATATTATTTTTACCTGGCTGGCCACATTTATACACTTTTGAACATCTACTTTATATAATGCTAATCCACTCCATTTTCCTTTCCATGATTTTTGTCATGACTCCCTGTTAATGAATATAGGGTACTCTAGTACTATGTGACTGCATTCTGCTAAATAGTTCTTATTCTAGAATAGTTGACAATTGGCAAAGGAGAAAAGGATAGCCAGGCACCTTGAAGGTACAGGAGAAAAGCCCAGCGTACTTAAAAATATCTCCCCTACAAATTCCATCAATTAGAGATTCATTAGGGTTAATGAGCTCTTCTTTTAAAATGCAAATACCCTCTGGGAGTGTTTGCCTATTAGTCATTCACGAAGTGAAGTAGTGGAAAGAACAGTGGAATGGCCACGCCATTAACTCCTTTTCATTCTTTAGTCACACTCATTATTCTAGGCAGACTAACAATGAGGAAAGAACATGGCTTTGAAATCTGGCAACACTTGACCCAAACCCTTGACCAAATCTACGACCTTGTAAAAGTTACCTCTCAGAGCCTTATTTTGCTCCTCTGAAAAATGGGAATAATAATAGATAATAAGGCTGTTGTAAAGATTAAATGGAAAAACATATTAAACACTAATTGCAGAGGGCAGGAAAGGAGAGCTGCGGAGTTCTGATGTAAGTCTTGCTGTCCACCGCTGCCCTGCCTTCGCGTGGAACTGACAGCACATCTGCAGCACAGGACAGTAGATGGACTGAATGCTCATCTCCTCCATCCCCTGCCCCCCAAATTTATGTTTAAACCTAATCCCTGATGTGTTGGTATTAGAAAGTGGGACCTTTGGGAGGGGTTAGATTATAAGGGTGGGGCCCTCATGGATGAGATTAATACCTTTATTAGGGGCTGAAGAGACCTTGGTTTTTTCCTTTTGCCATGTGGGCTTTCCCCAGACTCCACATTTGCCAGCATCTTGATCTTGGACTTTTCAGCCTCCAGAACTATGAGAAATACACTTCTGTTGCTTTAAGCCACTCAGTTGATTGTACTTTGTTATAGTAGCCCAAAAAGACAAACATGAGAGAGGGTATAAGAGCAGCCCTTACATGTAGCCTCATTTAACGCTCTGGCAATGTTGTAAGCTAGACTTTACCATATCCATAAACAGAGGCAGATCTGGTATTGAAGCCCAAGTCTGTTGACAATGTCAAATTATTCCACAATATCATATTGCTTCTCATTACTTACCAAAACTTGAGTTATTCAGTTTAATACACATTACATTTAAATCTCCTCCAGCTCAGTTTAGTAATCCCTTCTGTTTTGCCTAATTCTGTCTACTTAATCCCTGTCTGCTTTCCACGATAAAAGAAAAGAAGAATAGAGAGAAAGGAAAAGTACTAATTGCTGAAGATATGGCCTGCCCAGAAGGAGCCTGGTCAGGATTCTGTTGGCAACTGTTGTAGCCTCAAGGGAAAATTAGCCAAGAATAGGAAGAGCTAAACCACAGAGGAAGGAATGCAGTTAGCAAATAAATATAGGAAAAGGTTCAAGGTAACTGAACGAAAGAGAAACAAATTGCTTATTTTTTAAGTATATGCATTTTTAATTATTGTGAGTACATAATAGTCACATACCTTTATAGGGTACATGTGATGTTTTGATATAGGCAAACAATGTAAATCAGGATAACTGGGGTATTTATCACCTCAGGCATTTATCATTTCTTTGTGTAAGCAATATTCCAATTATACTCTTTTAATTATTTTAAAGCAGTGGTTCTCAAACTTCCTAATGCCACAATGTATTTTCATTGTTAAAAAGGGGTCGTGACCCACAGGTTGAGAACCACTGTTTTGAAGCATACATAGCTTATTGTTAGATAACTGCACAACTTAGTATATCCTGATTATCCACTGAAAAGCTCAAACTTATGGTCCACCCTCTACGGCTCTTCTCACCAGAGCAGTAACACCTTATTGGCTGTTCTACCATCCCGACACCTCCCCTAACCGAAACTATATCAGAAGCCCTTGTCTTTTGTTCTCTCTCTCTCTTCCCCCTTCTCTGTCTCATCTCCTCTCTTTCCCCATTTCTCTCTCTCTCTCCCCTCCTCCTTAATGCTGCTCTGCAGCTTCCCCCACCAATAAAGACCTTTCGTACAAGCCTTGGTGTTCTGTAAGTTTTGTGCCAGTCGAGTGCCCCCCCTTTCATCTGGTGTCAGAAGTGGGATCTAATTAGGGAATGCTCCAAGCTCCTGAGAGCTCCCTATCTTCTTCTGGCACTCCCAGCACTCACCACCATCTTGGGCTTGTGTCCAGCCGCCAAGGCGCTACAACCAGCACTCAACACCGGCCCCATTTGAAAATCGGTAAGTACCCCTATGGGAGTGAGTTTTCATGGGCTAGATTGCTTACATTCCTGGCGATTCACCCCTCTCGAGTCTTGAGTTCCCAATCCCCTTAACCTTGCGTGGCCTAGCGTAGCACTTCCACCCCTCACATGAAAATTCCTGGCGCGAGGTCTCAAGCTCTCCATGGCCCCATGGGTCTAACACAGATTTAAGTTTGGTGACGACTGCCTTAAGCTGTGTTCTCATTCCACGACCAGCAGCAAAGCTGGGAAGACGTTCCCACTCTGTCCCTGGTCCACGTGTGATTCTGACCAAGCTATAATTCTTTCAATTTTCTTTAATCCAAAACTTATATAATTATTGTAAGTGCCTTGGCAAATGAAGTAGGGTTCCCCTATGCTCAGAGCTTCTATCTTAAAACCAAGCCTAATTTACATTTGAATAATTCCAGCATTTTTGTAACAAAAAACTCTTCCTACTCTCCATCTCACTATTCAAACTTCCCGCCATACTAGGCTCCTCCCTCAACCACACAATTGCCTCCACCTTCTGTCCCTCCTACTTCCCTGGCAACCAATCTAAACTCATCTTCTAATACTTATTGTTGTTTATAGTCACTTGTGCTACCAAATATTGTTAACTGTATCTAATTGTCTAACTCTATTTTTGCACCTATTAACCATCTCTACTTTACTCTCCCCTCCTCACTACTCTTCCCAGCCTCTGGAAACCATCATTTTACTCTGTGCCCACAAGATCAATTGCTTTAATTTTTAACTCCCACCTATGAGTAAGAACATGCAAGATTTGTCCCTGCTTGACTTATTCAAGTTCTCCAGTTCCACCCATATTGTTGTAAATGGCAAGACTTCATTCTTTTTTGTGGCTGTATAGGTTCCATTAGGTATATGTACCACAGTTTCATCATCCGTTCATTCACTGATAGACACTCAAGTTGATTCCATATCTTGGTATTGTGAATAGTGCTGCAATAAATGTAGGAGTGCAGACATTTTTTCGATATACTTAGTTCCCCTCCTTTGGATATCCATTCACCAGTAGGATACAACAGTTCTGTTTTTAGGTTTTGGGAATCTTCCATACTATTTTCCATAATAGTTGCGCTTATTCACATTTCTACCAATAAGTGTATGAGGGTTCCCCTTTAAGAAAAGCAAATTAAAATGGCATTAAGGACTATTAAATTAGTATACTAAAATTATTAACTGTGTAAATTCACAAAGGATGGAATACAAGTGGTACACTGGCATCGTTCTGGCAACAATAAACATCTGTCGATTTGACTGTAGGTAGAAGAGAACAGTAAGAAATATGATTCTGTATAAATACTAAGAGCTTACAAAAACAATTATGAATGGTTGCTAAAGAATATAAAACACTTAAGTATTCAACAAAGCAGCCTATCTACTCTAAAAGACATTAGTGTGAATTTTAATTTTAACCCATTTCTATGCAACTTTTATGCATGTTCGGTTTTAACCTTGTGACTGCTATTAAAATCACATAGCTCAAACTTTGCTTACTACTTTAAGAGCTTAGGATCACAATGAGTGTGTAAAGGCATTTACTCTGTAAAGTAAGAAATTCAACAAATCTGAGGTCAGGTCCATTGATCAGTCCTTCTAGTCGGCTCTTAATTAACTTATCCTGGAATTCACTGATGTCATTAGGTCTGAATATTGTTAATTTGTAACTATGGGGTAATACTTATTGTGGAAACTCTTGAAGCAAACCAACAACTTCAGTTAAGCCGTTTAACACTATGCTAAAAACAGGTAAATCTAGGCATTCTTACTTCTAGGCTGGCAGACTAGAGACTGAGAAGGTCATATTAATTTTGTACATGTACATTTGCAAATACTGTTCATGCTGTACAAATCTGCCTTGAAAGAATTTTTTGTTGTTGTTGCTATTAATATCTATTCTAAATCAGAGTAAATTTATTTGGAGAATAAGTTGGGCTAACCATTTCTTAGCATGGATTCCCAAACATTACTAACAGAAAGTGCCACAAAGAGCTGCTTTAAGCAGTTCACTGACAACAGGCTCTATAGGCTCTGCTGAGAACAAACAGGACTACCACAAAAAAAGACTGTCACTGTGTATAGCTTAAAGCCTAAATTTGTAAAGAGAGGAGGGGAAAAAGGCTCATTCATCTCTACCAGGTTACCTGATATCTGGATAAAGATTCACATGTATTGTCTATAGTAGATGAAGGTGATTTGGCCTTGATCCATCACCAATAATGCAAACTTAGTTAGGAGATATGTTGACATCAAGTCAGTTCAGTTTCCTTTCCAACCAGCAGAATAAACCTGTGAAATTATGGCTTGGTGTCAGGAGTTCTGTCACAGTTTTCTACATGGAAAAGTAAGTGACTCCGTGTGATCAAATGCATGTCAGCCTTCTTTTCTCAATATCAACAGGTCCAATCAGAGATATTAGTTGGGTAAATTTCTCAATCTCTTAAAACTGAGTTCTTAGATGGACCCAAGAGTTGCACTGTAACAAATAAAAGCAATATAAAAATATACTACACTCAAGTTCAAGTTAAGTCTCATTCATTCAACAAATGCTTTAAACACCTACATGTCCCCATGGACCATGCTGGGCCCCATGTAAACTAGAGCAACGCTATCCCTGCCATCACAGAGGAGATTGTGACTAAACAGATGGGAAATCACAAAAAGTGGTGGTAGAAATGAGCCCAACCAGATAGGTTGTGGAATGGACATGTGTATGGAACACACTATGAAAAATGTGACTAGCTATAAAAAGAACAAGCTTCCTTATTAGGGCTTTCTTTCCCTTTTTCTTTTCATTAAAAATTAAAATGAAGTAAAATAAAGAGTACCTATCATTAATATCATTTCTTTCAATGGAAGTCAAATATTAAACATGTTCTTGTGTTATCCCCAAAACTAGAAAGGAATATTTTCTGAAGATATACCAATGTTTTTGAAGAAAAGTTGACATTAAAAAAATCACCTGCAAATCACAGATCAGAATTGGAAGCAAAGCCATACATGTTAGATATAATGAGATGGCATGATGTGTAAAATGCAAAAGAAGCTGGTTGGTTTTATTAGAGATGGCCCATTTGTCATTCAGCTATACAGTATGAACGTGTGAAATTACTGTCCTAATTAGGATCACAATATGCTATGTCATACTTAAAATGTTCACATAAGAAAAGAGATTTGGTCTCTTTCAAAATTTAGGTATGCCCAACCACTGCAAGGCATGAAGAAGGAAGGCCTGTTCCACTCCCTGTCCCCACGGAATTAGGAGCAGACAGACAGCAACAGTGAACCACCAACTAGGAGTTTGAGGGAAAAGGACCTAAATGAGCCTGAATCAAATTTTGGAGTTGCCAACGCGGGCTTGCCCTCTTTTGCTATACTTATAGGACTTTTACTTGGCTCCAATATGCAGACAGAGTGGAAAAGCCAGTGGAAGTTGTAGGCTAGCCCAGAACGGATTTGCCTCAAAGGAAAGACAGCTGCTGAAAGCAGTAGGGAGCAGGGCTTCTGTATGCATGAACAGAAGTAAACCCTGAGCTGTCTAGCTGCCAGCTGCACAGTGCATTCCACATTTCAGTGTACATAAGAATCGTTTCTTGGGGTGCAAATTCTTGGGTCTCACAAAAGATTCCGACTTTAGAAGTCTCGTAAAATGACTAAGAATCTGAATTTCCTAGAGAATCTAATCAGGTGGTTCATTGACAATACTTTGAAAAATACTAAAGCAAACTGTTGAATGATTGTCCCCTTCCTCCATTGATCTTTCCCACCTTGTTCAAATATTTCCAGAATACTTATCTCTGTACTAAGGTCAGGGCTCAGCAAGTGCTTCCAAAAGAACTGAAAGCGGAGTCTTAGAGAGATATTTGTACATTTATATTCACAGCAGCACTATTCACTACTGCCAAATGGTGGAAGCAACCATAGTCTCCATTAATGGAAGAATGAAGAAACAAAATGTGGTATACGTATACAAGAGACTATTATTACTCAGCCTTAAAGGAAATTCTGATACATGTTACAACAGGGACAAACCTTGAAGGCATTGCTAAGAAAAATAAGTGAGTCATAAAAAAGCAAATACTATATGATTTCAAGCAAATACTATATGAGATACTAAAGTAGTGAGGTTCACAGAGACAGAAAATAGAATGGTGGTTGCCAGGGTCTTGCAGGAGGGAAGAATGGGTAATTTTTGTTTAATGAGTACAGAGCTTCAGTTTTGGTTCTACGACTCTATTGCACAACAATGTAAATGTACTTAACACTACTAAACTACACACTTAAAATGGTGTAAGATGGTGAATCTTACATTACTTGGATTTTACCATAAATACAAAAATTTAAGAAATAAGTGTTTCCACTCATATGAATGTCAAAACATAATTATAGTCCAGAAAGTAGAAGGGAAGACAGAGAGGGGAGAGGAGGGAGGATATGGGAGGAGGGAGGGCATTTGGGGGGACCTCACCTAATGTGCATGATGCAATGGTACATTTCAAAACTATTAAGAAATGAGTATAATTGTGATGGATGTGTTACTTAGTTCAATGTAAGCATTTCACATTGTATATTGAAGCAGTACCCTGAACCC
>CAUYON010190212.1:0-17626 GCA_963573935.1 Arctocebus calabarensis
ATATGATTGTATATCTGGAAAACACCAGGGTTTCTACTGTGAAGCTCTTAGAAGTGATCAAGGAATACAGCAAGGTATCAGGCTACAAAATCAACACTCATAAATCAGTTGCCTTTATATACGCTAACAACAATCAAGCCACCGTCCTTTCTTGCTGTGAGATTCTATGGTGCCATTTGAATGGACTTACAATCACCACAGGTCTCTTCTCCCTGTTGGTGGGTGTGAATGTGCCTGTTTTGCTATCTTCCTGAGCATCAGAATTACCCAGGATGCCTGTTAAAAGTACAAATTCCCAGGCCCAATCCCAAGACAGTGCTTCAGACTCTCCAGGGCAGGGTCCAAGGAAGTGTGGAGAGGCATCTAGTACCCTAAGTGACTTTTATTTTCAGGGAAGTTTGGAAAACAAGATGCTAAGTTAATTGGATTTCATGGCTGATATGGTTTGATGTGCTATTTGTCCTACTTAACATATTTACATTTTAAAGGGACCCAGGCTGCCTAAACCCAAAGTTGATTAGTGTTAGTGAGAACAATGTAGGATGAGGAGGAAGCATTTATTGGAGCCTCACTAATCCTGGAAACAGCTAAATGTCACACACTGTACCCCATTCTCCTCTCACTAGTGATGTGACCTTGGGCAGGCAAGCTACTTAACTTCTCTCTGGCTTAGTTTTCTTGTATATAGTATGGGGTGAAATGTATCTATTTTGGTTGTTGTGAAGGTTATATAAGTTTGCATACCTCACAGAGCATAGCAAACATTCAACATACATTTGTTCCAATGGATGTTAGAAGAACTACATTATTATTCCTGTTTTACATATCTGGAAAGTAGATTCATTCAAATTCACCACTGATGTGTTTCATAAGTAATTTGGAAGTGATATAAGTGTATTTGACCTCAGGTGTATGATGACTATACCATATGAAAACCTGCCCTGGATAAGCAGAGAGAGGGCCACCCAACCCCGGTTCAGTCAGACAGCTGGCCAATTCAGGAATCTCATTGGTCAAAGTCATTATTGAGCTTAATCACATGATCCATTGTCTTGGCAGAATGGCCTTTTGGGGGTACATTCCTCAGGCTTTTGGGTGGTTCATGTGGTTTTGCTCAAGGGAGCTGTGCCGCCTTTGTTCTTCTCTTGGAGGATTTATAATTTACTATGATCCCTTCCTAGCTGGCCCAGCTCAGGCTGCATAAGTTTTGATGTACATTTCTAGTTTGATCTGTTATTTATAAGAGGCAGTTTTCACCAACAGTTAGAGAGGCAGAGTTTTTCTTTTCTTTTTTTTTTTTTTATCCCAGATACAAATGTTTGACTTACTCCATGGGCCTGAAATGGAGATGGGTGGTTTGGCTTCTCTGCATCCATATCTGTGGCCAAGTGCAAAATTTGTATCCTTTGTGGATATTTAACTTATTCTCATGCTGGTGGGCCTGTATATTGTCAGGCTCAGCTGCAAACACTTAACATTTATAGAGAGTGCTGTGGGCTGAATGTTTGTGTTCCTCTCAAAATTCATATGTTGAAATCCTACCCCCAATGTGATAGTATTTAGAGATAGAGCCTTGAGGGATATAATTAAGGCTAGATGAGTTTATAAGGGTGGAGCCCTGATCTGATAGGAATAAAGTTCTTATATGATGAGGAAGAGAGCTCAAAGGCTTCTTTGGTCACAGAGACACAGTAAGAAGGTGGCAGTCTGCAAGCCAGGGAGAGAGCCCTCACTAGAACCTGAACATGTTTACTCTCTGACCTCAGATTTCTAGACTCCAGAACTGTAAGACACACACATCAGTTGTTTAAGGCGCCCAGTCTGTGGTGTTCTGTTCTGACAGGCTGAGCTGACTGAGACATAGAGCTATGTCACTCTTTGGCCTATTTAGACTGTACAAAAGTAGGTGTGACTTGTGCAAAGCATAAGAAATAAAGCAACAAATGGCTCTAGGTGGCTGTAACATATTTGGGTTTAGGGAGTTTGAAAAGGTAGCTTTGAAGGAAACAAAAGTCAGGGGAACTAGTATCTCCCCACCTGCCCTGGTGTGCTCATCATGTTTCAATTTTGTTTAAAATTAGTCCTCTTCAAAGCTGTGCACTTTAAAGTGGTTAAAATAGTGAATTTCAGTTATGTGAATTTAACCTCAAAAATTTTTTTCAAAGAGTATTGACATATCACATCAAAGTAGGAGTATGGATAAATAAAATATGATTTTTATAGAATATTGTGCAGCAGTGATGATAAATGGATGAGATCAGTATGTATAAACATGAATAGATCTTCAGAAATAATGTCAAGGAAAACTGGATCTTACACAAAGCTACTATTAAGTAGATAAAAATACATAGTACAATATTATATGTTGTTTGTGGATATTACACAGGGGTTTAGTGTTATCTAGAATAAAAATAAGGATTCAAAGATGCTCATCTGATAAAGATAACAGTTGTCTGAAAAGGAGCGATGGAGTTGGAAAGAATTTAAAAGGAAGATTTTCATGGTTTTGGGTGATTAAAAAATTTAAATACAATCTGGCTCAAATATAATTAGACTTTCACTCTTGTTGATTGTAGATGGTGAGCACACAGGTGTTGGGTATATTATCCTTTGTTCTTTCCAATACATTTAATTTGCTCATCAAAAACAGTGCTTAAAGGTACACAGAGTACTTCTGGAACAATTTCACAGGAAATTGGCCATGGTGCTTGTTTTGGGGACAGGAACTGGTGGATTTGGGAGGTGGTTGAAAGTAGGAAGGAAACTTGTTCCAGCTATGTGAAATTGGGAAGTCACTTAAAGTCTCTGTGTTCCCACTTCATCTGTGAAAAGCTATGGTTATGGAGCCTACTTATTGGCGTGTAGTAAGGATTAAATGAATCAAAGCACGAAAAGTGCTCAGAACAGTTCTGGACATATTGTGCTTAGTAATTATTAGCTGCTCTTTGTATTACTAATGTTGCATATAGTACACCTTTTTCTACTGTTTGGTTTTTTAAAAGCATCTTCTTGCCATATTTATAGAAACTCTTCCAATTTTCAAATGTTTTTGAAAATGTTCATAAGGTGGAAAACCTGGCATTGTAATTGTACTCAATGACCTTATAAAACCTTCCTTAACTTTTACATATATTGTGAGGATGGATATTTACAAAGTATTTATGTATATGTGTGTACACACACTCACACATATGCACACATATTCATGCATGTGTTTGATGTACTTGCCAAAAAATGAAAATTTCTGAGAATAAATTAGCCATTTGGTATCACACGAAAAATGAGAGTTTACGTGTGTTCCACATGCTCTAGACTC
Source organism: Arctocebus calabarensis (assembly GCA_963573935.1). NCBI lineage: Eukaryota > Metazoa > Chordata > Mammalia > Primates > Lorisidae > Arctocebus > Arctocebus calabarensis. The sequence goes on from CAUYON010190212.1 coordinate 3,317, forward strand.
TGTAATGTGTATCTGGGGTATCAGGAACAGACTTCAGTAAGAGGCTCATTGGCAGTAGCATAGGGCAGAGCAGAGGTCTTAAGCCGGAAACTAGGAAGATGAACTAGCCCACAGATCTGTGCTTTGTTTGATGTGCAAGTTAAACAACTTTTTTTTTTTTTTTAAATGAAAAATACTTTCTAAATGCTATTGGACCTTGGAGCAAGTTACTTTACTTCTCTAAGTCTCAATTTTTCATATCTGTATAATGGGGGTTAAATGCTTGCAATTTTTTTTTTGAGACAGAGTCTCACTATGTCACCCTCAGTAGAGTGCTGTGGCATCAGCTCACAGCAACCTCAAAGTCTTGGGCTCAAGTGATCCTCTTGCCTCAGCCTCCCAAGTAGCTGGGACTACAGGCACCTGCCTTAACACCTGGCTATTTTTAGAGATGTGGTCTCACTCTAGCTCAGGCTGATCTCAAACTGGTGAGCTCAGGCAATCCAACCGCCTTGGCCTCCCAGAGTGCTGGATTACAGGTGTGAGCCACCGCGCCTGGCCTCAGTGCTTGCAAACTTCTTATAAGCACTGAAAGAGATCACACACACAAAGCACACACCCTAATGTGTTTAGGAAGTGGTAGCTTCTATTAATGAACATAGTACAGGTGCTCGTGAGTGTGGATTTCCCACCACAAGGTGTGTCAGAGACTTTCACTTAGCTGATTCACAGTGAATCACTTTCTAATTTGATCAGTTGCGGAGTGTTCCTGATGGCTTATCTAATCCACCTAATATTCAAGTACCAGTCCAGGACGCCCACCCACCACCTGCCATGCCAGTTTGATGTTCTCTAAATGTCTTTTGGAGAAGCAGAGCCTTTTTTTTGAGTGACAATCCAGAAGCTGTGATGACTCATTGTGGGGAATGTTGGCTTGCCCACCATGCACTGCCTTGGCCCAGACATGGTCTCTGAGGCTTGACTACATTTGGATGTCAGGTAGTATTTTCAAGAATAGGAGAGAGCTCATGGCTGAAATTCTTTGAGATTTCAGTGTAAGGTCATTGAAGTTAGAATCCACAGATTACTCATGTTCTTATGTCTAATTCTAACACAAGACCTGGTGTAGGGACAGGGCTCAGTAAATGATGCATTTGGATGCATTTTTGAATAGATATTTTTAAAAGTTAGATGCATTTTTGAATAATTATTTTTAATGTTAAAATTATTTTTATAGGAAATTTCAAACATACCCCAAATAGGGATACTATACAATGAACTTCCAGTTACTAATCACCTGACTCCAGCAGCTATTAACTTTAGCCACTCTTATTTCACTATTGTCCATGATTTATGTTTTCTATAGTAGTTAAAGCAAATGAGATACATGGCATGTTACCTTTAAATACTTCAGTATGCATCGATAACAGATAAGGATTATTTAATATGCATAACTATAATATTATTACCCTCAACAAGTTTAATAAATTTATGTTAAACTTTTATGTTATCCACTATTTAGTCTAAATTTAATATTCTTCATTTGTTTTCAAATGTCTTGTTATAGTTTATTTTTTTTAATTAGGACCCACCCTATCCTTACATTTTTACTGTAATGATGGTATATAATAATGCAACTATAATAGTTAATTCTCTCTTTTCTTGTTCATGCTGTTTACGTGTGTATGTAGGGGAAACAGCTATTTGTCTCATAGAATTTCTCATATTCTGGATTTGGCGGATTATAATCTTTTGCCTTTTTGTAACATCTTTCTCTATTCTTTTTATTTCATAGAATTTAGACCTAAAAACCTTACTTTTTCTTTAACTTTAGGGGAAATACCTCTTTGGTGATACTATGCAATTATTATTGCACACTTCTGGAGATAATGTTTGCCCCACTTTTTGTGGTTGAAAAATAGTAATTTTCAAATTAACTATTTTTGGTATTTATTACCTGTAGCCCTCTATAAGAAACTATTTGATAACTCTGAAATATAGCCTATTTACAAAATGTAGGATAGATGCTTGATTTTGTCTCTTTTAATTATCTATTTAGAATAATGAGTTGTTGTCCTAGCAGCTATCAAAGCTGTGTTTTAATTTTTCATCGTCATTTTTTATGCTCAGATGACCTCATCTTTAGCCAGTGAAAGCCCCTTTAGATTAACTTTTGTGTCATTTGAAACAAACACTTACTTTTTATGGCTTCTATGCTTTCATACACATGAAAAATATCCCCAAATCCTATAGTTTATTCCTTATCTTAATCGTGAAGTTAACCATTTCTCCAATTAGCCCTATGTTTTTTTCATGGAAAGTGGAATTTAGAGACCATAATCAGGGGCTTTGGTGCTAATTGCCAATGAACTAACAATGTCTTCTTAGCACTCAGAGCTAGGAAATACGTATGTTTTAGAAAAAATTTCTTAATTTCATACTGATATTCTCAATTTAAATAAAAATTGTTGGGTTTATTTTATTTTATTTCATTTTATTTTTGAGATGGAGGTTCAAGCTGTCGCCCTGCATAGAGTGCTATGGCATCACAGCTCACAGCAACCTCCAACTCCTGGGCTCAAGTGAGTTTTCTGCCTATGCCTCCCAAGTAGCTGGGACTACAGGTGCCCACCACAACATTTGGCTATTTTTGGTTGCAGCTGTCATTGTTGTTTGGTGGGTCTGGGCTGGATTTGAACCGGCCAGCTCAGGCATGTGGCTGGCGCCTTAGCCGCCTGAGCCACAGGCACTGAGCCAAAATTACTGGTTTTTTAAATCAATTGTTTGATTTTATATTTTCATCTATTTTCTCATGCTGAAAATGCAAATGCAAAATGACATTAGTCTTACATATGTATTTAACATGTTATATATCTAAATGAATATATACATAATTTCAACATAAAAATAACACTAGTATTATTAACATAAACAGTTTGTTTCTAGGAAATATGCTATTTGGAAAGTAAGTCAAAATATTCTGTCTCAAAGTGACTTAAAATAATTGTCTGGGCTCGGCGCCTGTGGCTCAGCGGGCTAAGGCGCCAGCCACGTACACCTGAGCTGGCAGGTTCGAATCCAGCCCAGGCCCGCCAAACAACAAGGACGGCTGCAATCAAAAAATGGCTGGGCGTTGTGGCGGGCGCCTGTGGTCCCAGCTACTTGGGAGGCAGAGGCAAGAGACTCGCTTGAGCCCAGGAATTGGAGGTTGCTGTGAGCTGTGATGCCACAGCACTCTATCCAGCGTGACAGCTTGAGGCTCTGTCTCAAAAAAAAAAAAAAGATAATGGCTCAGAATTTCCTATATATGATACAACTATACCAATTTCTATTGAGATTATAGAAGCTCAGCACATCTCTAAAAAGAAAATTAAAAACAACAACCACACCTAGGCACATACTCATCACTTACCTGAATTAAAGACACAAAAGCAATCTTAATACATTGGATACTTTTTCTTCCAATGTACTCAGCCCTACTATGAAGCTAATTTATAGCTTTCATATGAAGGCTATAACACAATTATAGCACAAGAATATGGGGAAAGGGGAAAGGGACAAGGGAAAGGAGGGGAGGAGAGAGGCTGGCTGGAGGGAGGGTAATAGGTGGGGCCACACCTAGGTGCATCTTAGAAGGGCACAGGCAAAACTTACTAAATGCAGAATACAAATGTCTTCATACAATAACTAAGAAAATGCCATGAAGGCTATGTCGAACAGTTTGATGAAAATATTTCAGATTGTATATGAAACCAGCACATTGTACCCCTTGATTGCACTAATGTACTCAGCTATGATTCACTATTAAAAAATAAAAAATAGAAAATCTTAAAAGCAGCCAGAAAAAAACAGACACCTTTTTTTCAAGGAGCAACAATAAAACTAACTTTTCACCAGCAAGAGCCATAAAGTAAGGGAATGATATTTTTTAAGTGATGAAAGAAAAACAACATTCCATACTTCAAACACCTACCCAGAGTAAATATCACGTAAAACAAAAACAGTTGTGCAAATGTGTGGCTAGCAGATCCGCTACAAGAACATTCCTAAAGGAAGTGCCTCAGACTAAAGGTAAATGATCCCAGATAGAACTGAGAACAGGAAGGAAAAATAAAGAATAGAAAAGAGATTGTGATGAGTAAATATGAACAGTTTTGTTTTATTAAGAGGGAAAAGGCTTTTAGGTAGCCAGTGAACCAAATGGCATAGAAGAATTTGAAATGGTTGCACTGCAGTATGAATAGTTTTTAATAGTATAAAATATAAAGCAATAATACCACCTCATGAGTTTTAAAACATGCAGCTGAAAAATAAATGACAAGGATGATAATAAGGTAAAGCTGTTGTTAGATGGCTGTATATTTCAATCAGTGGCAAATATACTAATTTAAGAATTCTGTACTCAGACAAGGATCCCAGGGCAGCCACTAAAACACGATATAAAACATGTATAACTGAAAAGATTATAGCAAAGAAAATGGAATAGTAAAATCACATCTCCTATCTGACGATTCCAAAAGAAGGCAAATGAGAAATAGGAAACAAGATGGGGTGGCACCTGTGGCTCAAAGGAGGAGGGCGCCAGCCCCGTACGCCGGAGGTGGCAGGTTCGATCCCCGCCTCAGCCAAAAACTGCAAAAAAAAAAAAAAAGAGGGCAGCGCCTGTGGCTCATCGAGTAGGGCGCTGGCCCCATATACCGAATGTGGCGGGTTCAAACCCAGCCCCGGCCAAACTGCAAAACAGAAAAATAGCCAGATGTTGTGGCAGGCAGCTGTAGTCCCAGCTACTGGGGAGGCTGAGGCAAGAGGATCGCCTAAGCTCAGGAGTTGGAGGTTGCTGTGAGGTGTGAGATGCCACAGCACTCTACTGAGGGCAATAAAGTGAGACTCTGTCTCTACAAAAAAAAAGAGAGAGCAAGAAATAGGAAACAAGGAATGGATGCTGTAAGCAGAAAACAAAAGCTAATTTTCAGACTTAAAACATTTCTATCAGTAATGTTTTTCTGATCAGTAATTTTATTAATGGAAGTAAAAATAAATGCTCAAAATGAAAGATTATCAGACTAGATTTTTTAATATAAGTCCAAAATGTAGGCTATTTACAAAAGACACACTTTATAAATATGGCCACAGAAAGACTGAAAGGGATGGAATATTATATTGTACAAAACATAAACAAAGCTTGTTTATCTTGAGATCATGCAAACTAGAATTTAAGGCAACAAGAATTATTAGAAGAGAGTCACTTTTTCAACAATAAAAGGTTCAGTGCCACAACAAAATATATAAATACTAATATATACACGTAATAGCATAGCCTCAAATTATACAAAACAAAGTTGACAGAACTAAAAAAAGAAATAGGTAAGCTCAATGCCATAGTTGGGTATTTAAAAGAAAGCAAGTAAATAAAAGATTAGTAAGGTTGGGTATTTAAAAAAAAGCAAGTAAATAAAAGATTATAAAAGATTTTAAATACACACTTGTCCAAATTTACATATGTAGAATCTTATACTCAACATTTATCCAAAACACATTCTTTGAAAGTAGACATGTAATTTTTGTCAGCATAAACCATTTATAAAATTGGTCACTCACTGGTATAGATTATATATAGTCCCATAAAGCAACTTTAAACAAATTTTAAAGAACTGAAATCATATAGAGTATATCACCACAACAGAAAAAAAGGAAATCAATAATAGAAAGATAAGTCCGTCTTGAACAAATAATTTGTAATTAAGCCACATACTGCTAAATAATTCATGTGTTAAAGAGAAAATCATAATAAAAATTTAGATATTTTTCTGAGATGAATGAAAACATAACATGTCAAAACTGTGGTAAACATACAAAGCAGACCTTGGGGTAAATTTATAGTTTTCAGGACATAGATTCTTTAATATTTATTTAATCACTAAAGCCATACTAAGATACAATTTTAACCCTATCATATTGTTAAAGCTAAAAATTCTCCCAGTAGTTAAGTATCAACAAGAAAGCTGAACAATAGAAATTCTTATAAAAGTGATGATTTCAGGGCAGCACCTGTGGCTCAAAGGAGTAGGGCATAGGCCCTATATGCCAGAGGTGGCGGGTTCAAACCCAGCCCTGGCCAAAAACTACAACAAAAAATAAAAATAAAAATATAAAAGCTTTAAAAAAAAAAGTGATGATTTCAGTGTAAATTATAACAACGACTAACAGAGAAGTCCAATATATAGTTGAAAATGTATTTCTCTTACACTTCAGGTAAGAGTAAATATATGTTAGAGATATATAAAAAAAGAAATAGTTTCCAAGAATACCAACTTTACCAGTAACAGCCCAATATGGAAATATCCCAAATACTTAAGAACTGAATTATGAATTGAATATATAGAGAAATATTATACCATACTGAAAAATAATGAACAAACGTGTATCAGCCTGAATTATTCTCAGAAATAGAATGTTGAGGGGGAAAAAATTGCCAAGATGCATGTTCTGTTTTTGAGTCACTCAAGGAACGTTTAGAGTTTTATACAAGTATTTATTGTCAGTCCATTTAAAACATGTATGAATATATCACCAAAGGCAAAAAATTTGCCAAGAATTTATACCCACTTCTTCATTCCTTCCTTAACCTGGCCACCACCACCTGAAATATATCATTTATCATGCTATATATAAGGTTTTAAAATACCAGTTACTACATAGGATTTATGTATATATTTACGCAATAAAGTACAGTATATATTTATGCAGTAAAGTACAGGGAATAATGAACATCAAATTCATAGCAGTGAACATGTTCATGACAAAAAGAAGTAATCTGAGAGTTGTGCAAATTCTATCGGTCTTTATCTTTTTGAATTTTTATACGTTACGTAACATGTTATAGACACATAGAAAAAGTAAACATTGCTAATTTAATCAGTGAATATGTTAACACTGCCCTTAACTACAAATATCTCACTTTCAGATTAAAAGTATTTTTTCTATGCATGTTAAATGTATGTGTGTATGTATGTTTCTATGTATGTTAAATGACATCAAATGTCTTTTTGGTAATCAGTGTGATGCCAATTTACAGTTCATTTGTCTTTTACGCTGTATTATAGACTTCCTAAAATTTAGCCACTCTCAAGTTATTATTTACTTTGTTTTTTTCTGAGACAGAGTCTCACTTTGTCACCCTCAGTAGAGTGCTGTTACATCACAGCTCACAGAAAGTGAGCCTCTTGCCTCAGCCTCCCAAGTAGCCAGGACTACAGGTGCTCAACACAACACCCGGCTATGTTTTTGTTGCAGTTGTCATTGTTGTTTAGCAGGCCCCAGTCAGTTTTGAACCCGCCAGCCTCAGTGTATGTGGCCGGTGTCCTATCCACTGAGATACCGGCACCGAGCCTCAAATTAATACATTTAAATCCTTAGTCAAGATGTCACAGGCATTTCATACCCAGCTATGTAAAACAACACAATCTAGTGGTGTTTCTCTTGCTCTATTTTCAACATGATATGTTAGAAAACTATCAATTCTTTGCAAAATAAAATACTTTTCACAGTTTTCTTATCTCCAAGAATATTTATATATGTACTTTTTTTTTTTCTTGAGACAGAGTCTCACTATGTCGCCCTGGGTAGAGTGCCATGGCGTCACTGCTCACAGCAACCTCAAACCCCGGGGCTTAAGCGATTCTCTTGCCTCAGCCTCCCAAGTAGCTGGGACTACAAGCACCTGCCACAATGCCTGGCTATTTGTTGTTGTTGTTGTTTTACAGTTTGGCCAGGGCTGGGTTTGAACCTGCCACCCCCGGTATATGGGGCCGGCGCCCTACTCACTGAGCCACAGGCACTACCCTCTAATATTTTATAACATAATGAATAGTCATTCTGAGAATTATTTTTCTTTCAAATTTGGATTTTTAGTGATTTTTCTTGCACAAATTTAAATTTGTCATACAATTAGTTCATGAAACAGTCTCATCTTTGATATACTTAAGACCCTCAGTTTTATTTGTTAATCAACAGTCAATAAACCTGATTGATCACCCAATGCTCAAGGTAAAAATCCTAACAAGAATTTGTAATCCAGTTCTTTCTTACTCTCTCCAACTACCCATCTTCCCAGACTCTCTTGGAGTTTGTGTTTATGATTTGCTTTTATATTCTGAATGTTAAAATTATGTTGTATTCCTAAAAAATGTTTTGCTTAGTTTTAATACGTTTTTACTTTGCAAAAAAGTTTCAACTTTATAAAACTCTGTGCAATTTAGTTTCGTTAATCAGTAAAAAGATGAAAATATTCTCTTAATATAGTTCATTCATTTTGACATTCTATTGTTTGAATGTATTGTATAATATTTACTCAGCTGTTTGCCAATTGCCACTTAGGTGTTTTCACTTTTTATATCTGAAGAAAATAAACTTGAAAATCCATCTGGTCCCTATATCAGTTTTGATTATTTGTCTCCGATTGTCTTTGATAAAGCAATTTACGTTCATGCATCTACTTGGATTCATATTTCTGAGTCCATCTACAATAGGCATTAGTTTCATTCAAATTCACAAATCAGTCTCCTAGTACATTGGTTCATGCACATTAATTTTTGAAAATTGGAAAATAGTATGATAAACAAAAAAATAGAAACAGCTATAATTACCCCATCTGGAGTAACATACACTAAAATTCATCAAGAAATATTTTGTTGTAGGTTCTTCTAAGCTTTTCTCTATCCACATATTTTTTCTATCAAAAAAACTATGTAACAGGAAATATATAGCTTTTAAAAATATGGTTTTAAGTCTCTGTTAATATTGTAATAGTTTAAAATATTCGTGACATCATAGAATTAATAAATATAAATATATACCATAGGAGGGAAGAATCAAAAGTAGCAAGTTCTTTGATTACTGAAGAAGTTGAACATTTTCATCTTGTCATTTGTGCTTAGTTTTAAAATGGCCTTTTCTCTTTTCCTTTTATTATTCATCACTTTTTAAATCTTTAATGACCTTATAGGTGAAGGGTATTAGATTTTCATATTTGTTGAAAATATTTTCCAATGTGCCATTCATTTCTCATCAGCATATCTATTTTGTGTCATATATATCAAAATTGGGTACTCACCAGTCTGCCCTTGTTATTAACTCACGTTCTTCTAGACTTTGAAGAGTTAATTTCTCCTCCCACCACCACCACCAATCCAGCACTCCGGCCAATGCTTTTAAATTCAACCTGCAAGTACATTACACACAGCGGAAGTTTTTTTCTCTGGCCAGCAGTTAGGCTGATGTATATGACACAGGAATATCCTGAAGTTTAAATTGCAATCGTTATTTCAACAGTAATTGAGAAATGTCATGTAAAATGTATTTTCCCGCCTCCTTTTCCTTTCATCATATGCAAAAGAGAAAATAGAGACACATAAATCTCATATTAAAATTGAAAGAGTATTTTAGAATAAAGGAAGGTTCCACAAGGATGTAAAAATGAGCTCAATTTTTCTCTGTGAGGAGTAAAGAAAATGAAAGAATATAGTGAAAGGGAGAGGAGAGAATATATAGAAGGGTGAAGCAATTGTTTTAGAAAATTGAGGGAAAGGATAAAATAATGGGCAGACATTTATAGTTATTGTTTTGACTTTCTAACTAATTTATCTAGGCGTAGTATAGTTAAAAGACAGATTTATCTGACAAGGCTGAAAATAGAGTTTTTAATTGAATCTGAGCTAAGGAAAGAAAATTAAATCCCCACGTGCTTACTGTTCCATCATTCTGCAACAAGACAATGATCTTCTCAACAAACTCCTGACCTATTTTTTTAAGCGTAACAAGTGATAGCTTTGTCCATATTGAAAGAAATTTCACAGGCTATCTCAGAAGCTTTCACGTTATCTTTGATGCTCCGTAGAAGTGACTAATGATTCGCCTGAGTTCTCTTGGAATGTGGGTAGCCTTGTTGCAACATAGCTCCTCTGGGCTGAGTCAGATGCCTCTCTCTCTCATCAGTTGATACTAACCTTTCTCCAGAGAGATTCTGATTTAATTCTTCATAAATCTTTTGCAAAGAGAAAGTCAAAGAATCTCAATTCTATATTTTCAAGAGAGTTTTGTGGGTAGCATTTTGCAGTTAGGTCTGTGTTAACACTTGTACTGAATATAAACAAATGTTTTTTGCTTTCCATTGAGATATTTAAGAAGTCTTCATGGATAAGTACTACAAAAATCTTTGAGATGGACTATATTAAGATTTTGATATTTTGGCACCCAAGCGGACCATTTCCAGTAAAGGACCACTTAGTCTGGGGTACATTAGGATAAACCGATGCTGAGTAGAACACTCATTGGGAAGTTGTCTTATAGTTCATATGTATCTTCCAATTGAAAGATTTATGATACCATTATTCCATCATGAAAGCATCTGTTGACTACATTTTGAATTTAGACCTCTAGCAAAGGGAATATCCTAATTGTTTCTGATACAGGAGGGATTTATAAAGTGAAAATTTAAAAACAGTCAGTACTTAGCACCTCATTAGGTACTGTGGATACAATTATGAATAAACCAGGTGAAAATTTATACTTTATAGAAAAAAATAGTTGCGTGAAGAGCAGAGACAGTGAACACACATACGCACACTCACACATACACCAAATTTCCCTTTGCCTTTTTCCCCCCCACTATTGCATATAGAATATGTCGTTGATGGTTAACTTTACCATATGCCAGTGTGCCATTTTGCCAATAAAGTAGAACAAGATCATGATGGAAACAGACAAAGGAGACAACAATGGGGAAAATAAACCCTATTAAAGAAATGGTGCTACAAAAACTGGATGGCTTTTGGGAGGCCAAAATGGGCAGACTGCTTGAGTTCAGCAGTTCGAGATCAGCCTGAGCAAGAGCGAGCCCCTTCTCTAAAAATAGCCAGACATTGTGGCGAGCACCTATAGTCTCAGTTACTTGGGAGGCTGAGGCAAGAGAATCACTTGAAACCAGGAGTTTGGGGTTGCTGTGAGCTGTGATGCCACAGCACTCTACTGAGGGAAACATAGTAAGACTCCTTGTCTCAAAAACAAACAAACAAAAACCCTGGATGGCCACATGCAGAAAAATGAAACAAGACCATTACCGCTAACCAGTCACAAAAACTAATTCAAGATGGATAAAAGACTTAAATCTAAAGCACGAAACCATAAGAATTATGGAGAAAAATAGAGGGAAAAACTCTTCTAGATATTGGATGAGGCAAAGAATTTACTTCTAAGACCCAATGACAATCATGGCAACATCAAAAATTAATAAAGGGATTTAACTGAAAACCTGCATAGCTAAGGAAACAATCAACAGAGCAAATAGACAACCAACAGAATGAGCGAAAATATTCACAAGCTACACTTTCTATAAAGAGTTAACATTTATAAAGAATTCACAAAGAATTTAAGTGCATCAGCGAGTAAAAAGCAAACGACCCCACTTAACAGTGGGCAAAAGACACGAACAGAAACTTCTCAAAAGATAATAAACATATTAAAAAATGATCAATGACATTAATCATCAGAGGAATGCAAATTAAAAGCACAGCAAGATATCACCTTCTTTCCAAAAACAATAGATGTTGAAGTGGATGCAGAGAGAAAGAATTCTTAAACGCTGTAGGTGGAACTGCAAACTAGCACAACCCTTACGGAAAACGGTATGGAGCTTTCTCAAAGAACTAAAAGTAACCCTACCAATTGAACCAGAAGTTTCACCACTGGCTAACTACTCAAGGGAAAAGATGACCCATCAGAAAAAAAAAAAAAAACAAAAAAAAACATGCACTCAAATGTTTACTGCAACAAAATTCACAGTTGCAAAGATGGAGAATCAGCCCTAATGCCCCTCAATTCATGAGTAAAATAATAAATGTGCTGTGTGTGTCCATACACATAAACACACACACACATGCAACTCACATCCCATGGTGTACTCATGAGCCATTAAAAAAATTAATTAATACCTTTTGCAGCAATTCTCCTAAGACCATTCTCCTAAGTGAAACATCTTAAGAATGCCAAAACAAATACCAGATGTACTCACTGTTAAATCAGAACTAACCAGTGAGACACACGTGCTCAGAAGGAAGTAAAACTTAGTGGAAATCAACTAAAGGGAGTAAGGAGAGGAGAAACTCGACCTAACAGATACAATAAACACTATTTGAGTGATGAACACACCTACAACATTGCCAAAGCAACCCATGTAACCTAAAACATTTGTACCCCCTTGATAGTTTAAAATTTAAAAACCACAAAGTTACAAAAATGTGACTTATTTTAAATTTGGGGACTAAATTTTGCAAAGGTCCTAAAGACACATTGCTTTGATATGCTGATTATCTTACAAAAAGCAGTTTGCATTTTTGTCTGTTTTTCATTACATCCCATACCTTGACAGAAATCTATAATCAACGCCGCTTTTGTAGCTAATATAGTACTGAGTTTAGAACACCTTTACTGCCTCTAAAATATAAGATACAAGAATAACTTCAAATTTGTCTCAAAAAAAGAAATCTTTTTCCTTAGATTACTTGCAGGATGAGAAACATCAAATTTATAATGGTTTTACTGAAGGGGACAAAATATCTAAAAGTATTCCAAAGAGTCCCATATTAAAAATCTAGCATCCTTTAATTATGTAAGAATGCCATTTGTGAAATGTTAATGTAATGGTTGGAAAAGATAATGGGCTTTAGGAAGACACAAATCTGACTTTAAATTGTGGGTTTAATAATTGCTGCATTTCCCAGATTGCACAATACATATTTCTTTCGCGTTTTGCTGTCTCTGAACTCAAGAAACCTTTAACAATTACCATTGTCTTGTCACTGTGTAGTTGTTATAGCCAATACGTGAGCAAGAAACAAAATTCTCTGAGTAAAACTGGTATGATGGGTATCAACAGGTTGGACAGCAAACTTGGACACGATAGTAGAATACATTTTATCCACAGGACCAACTGGCTGTGCCGAAGAGGTGGGATCACTGAGGACTCAGTGTGTTTAGCAACAGACTTGGAAAAGTGGGAAAATTAAACCACCTCTACATACTCGCAAAGCCTGCACTAGCCCTCAGCATGAAAAGCTTTGAATTATTTTATGGATTCCTTAAGAAATGCTGTTCCACTAAATCTCTAGTGTTACAGAGTGTTATGAAGTCAGAGAGAACCATAATGTGTATGAAAACACAGAGATCACTCTACACCAAAAGACCAACTCAAAGGAGTCAGACCCTCAATATAAAGAAATTTTAGGAGTATTTCACCCAACCTGTGTCCCTTTCACATAAGACATAAATAAATGAATACTTCTCTTACAAATTAAGCCTAAAAGAGATCTATCAGTAAATATACAATTTCAAGACACAAGAAAACATTGTCTCATAATGGAGTTAACAATGTTTTAAGTTTTATATTAGTTAATATTGTATCTTACAATAAATGCATTTTATGTTGAAAGAAAGACATTATTTTTTACCTTGCCCAGATCTTTTTATTATTCTGCCTTAGTGTTCTTATTCATGGGATTTATTGGAAAATTAGAAGTTCTGTATCTTTTTAAAAAAGCCTGTTCTATAATACACCTTCATTATTACTATTATTATTATATTCATTACAAAGTCCACATTTCTTATTGAATAAATATCTGACTTTAAAAACAAGGAAAAAATAGACAATTATTCATGTTTTTTCCCCACTGTTATAATTACATACATTTATTGATTATTGTCTCCAAGATATTTTCTTCTACTGAAAACCATGGCAGTCTCTAAAGCAGTCCCCACGATGCCACGGCCTCATATGTACGTTTCACGTAGTCGCATTTCCTTGATCTGTGACCTTGTTAGAGCCAGCAGATAACGGGAAATGCTATGAGATGTCAGCATCACGACTGCATCACACGAGACGGTATTCTCTGTATTGCCGTCAGATTCTATGCTGTCACTCCCTCTGATGGATTAATCTGGAATATGGAGTGGCGACAGGGGACTGACTGTGGCCTCCGGTTCATGGCCAGAAAGATTAGAGGTCCTTAACTCAACAGCTCTGAAGGAAGGGAATGTTGTCAACAACCAGGTGACAAGGCACATCCTTCTTCATTCGGGCCTCAGATGAGAGTACAGCCGTGGTTGACATCTTGATCTTGCCTGGGAGACCCTACCACATAGGACTCAGTGAATTGTGTCTGGACTCTTGACCTCAGAAACTGTGATATAATAAATGTTTGGGGTGGAGCAATGGAAGAGCAGTGAGAGGGAAGGAAGGAGGGGGTGGGGGAAGGGAAGAGCAGAGAGAAGGAAGGAGGA